>JAUOZQ010000953.1:0-20497 GCA_030710315.1 Anomotaenia brevis
TTGCCCTTGAATAAAACCAGAAAAACACAAAGGAAGCATTTTTTTAAATTTGAAGAAAAAATCGCCCACTGTTTTCGAAATATTTCTTTTTCAGTTAAAGTAATCAACTACCACATTCCGGATATGCTGAAAACCAACATTAAAACAAAAAAACAGCAAAACATTAAAGGAAATTTGTGGGGCATCGCCTTATCCCAATCGATTTTAGAACGATTTCATTTTTTGGGTGTTATTATTTCTTCAATTCACCATTTACCATTTTCAAAAAAATTTTCAAAACAGGCCTATTAGATAAATATCCTGGAGGATCATTTTCTCAATTATTTAAATTCACCCCAGTTTCAGCCATAAACACCGAGGTGAGATTAGCGAGCAGGGAAGGGAATATGTTAGGCGCTAAGATAAAGTCCCAGAGTTTTGTGTTATAAATCGTTTGTAAAATATGATTGGGAAAGTCAAATACCCTACCTTTTATTGGGCAGGAATTGGTGCAATATTTTTTTTTTCAAATACACGATTTGAAATTAAAATTGCGATATTTTGAAATTCTCTGAGTTAATTCGCATTTCTATTAATTCCCATATCTGATGGAATGCTGATTACATCAACTTTCCTTGAATTTATAATTTCTTGAAAAATGAATTCAAAATTGCGCATTTCACAGGTTTATTGACGGTTATATTTACAAAATGTAGCTTGCAAACATCTAATTTATAATGATCTTTCCTAACGTTTCTATCCAGAGTCACTAATAAAATCATCAGTATTGATGCCAAAGATATACCCAGTTTTTGGTAATTGTAGAACATTTGTAGAATAATAAAGCTTTTTGTTGTTTTCAAATCTACTATGCATGTAATTCAGTAGGACCGATGTATATCAATTATTTTCATGCGTGAAGAATCGAATATTAATTAACACCGCTATAAAAAGACCTATACTAATAACACCGCCACAACGACGGCTGGCGCAAACATCACCTCCACGACTAAGACGCCTAACACAGACGCCATGACGACTAATTCTATCAAAGACGATTAACATGAACAAAACCACCACAGCCGAAACGCCGAAGATTAACTTTAACAACACCGCCACCATAGCGCCTAAAACTAACAACAGCATCCGCATAAATACCATCACCTTCAACAACACCAGCATCACCTCCGCCACCGCTGCCATCACCACCAACGTAGCTATACCGTAAATTTCCACCATGGCCACCGCCACGAGTTCTACCACCATATACCGGTGAGACATCTCCACCGAATAGAGTAGCGCCACCGCCGTATGATAGTCTGTATCTTTTTGAAGGAAATGGACAACGATCACGACCAGGACCACATGAAGGAACACCGCCATCTTACGAGGGACTAAGTGGAGTTAGAAGACGACATCGAGCAGGGGGACACGGTTCTCCACCGGGATATGGGTGGTAGCTTGTGTAACTTACTTTCAATGCTAAAGATCTCTGTAAATTAAAGCAGCTGAGTTTTACTTATTTCTTTGATTAGAACTGCAAATCAGTTGATGTCTTGAGATTGCCTCGCTACCCAAAAAATTAAATCAACCATATTTGATTTATATATCTGCCACACCTAGGTAAGATCATGACCATGCATTTAACTATATGGGTACTTCATCAGCACTTCTGTGCTGTCCCCCTTGAATTATAAGAATCAAAAAATTGCGAAACTTTAAAATGAATCAGTTGCTATAACTGCCTACATTAAAATGTCAAAATTTCCTCCTATTAAAATATTGAATTCTTTAGTTTGATAGGATTTCCTACTTTTTAATCCAGCTTCAAATGATAATACGAAATGCATCTGTTTTGCAATATCTTCTCAAGGAACTGAATAAGTATTTGAATAACCGATTTGTATTTATAAGATAGAATTTTGCCTGTTATATTAAATCAGTCGTTAAAATTACTTTTTGTGGTTGGATCTCGAGGTGTTCTTCTAAAGTTGTACATATTTCAAAAAGTCACTGAAAAAAGCAATTTGTTTCAAATCTCAAATATGCATTATAGAATGAGTTTATTTTCGAAATGAAAATTTATTCTTTTAACATAAGAGATCATCAAAAATCGAAATATAAGTGCTATTAAATAGTTCAGTCTGTGATTTTAAACTTAAGCCCAGCATTAGGACTTACATGGTCGTTTAATTTTAAATGGGCTTTGCAAAGTTTTATTTCGACCGCAATTAGTTTAACTCAAGTCATAGCAACACATTTTTATCAATTGAATTTACGAGAATTTAAAACGAAGAGTATTTATTAATTTAAATATGTTATAGAATGTCCGCGTTTGGAAAATTCGCTCACCCTGATTACAAAGAACACTGCAAAATCGGGATATTAATATTTTATTATATGCTAGTCTATTTTTTTACTGCACTACTTCGCTATCAGTAAAGGACTAAAATATTTAGGAACTGCAGTTAAAACTATTTATACCTTAAAAGTTCAAGAAAAAAGGTGCATTTAGTTCTATGAAAATGATACTGTGTTGAAATCATACTTTCGAAACCAGGACATATTATATAAAAACCTTAAGAATACCTTTATCTCTTGAAAAGCAGAAAGGCTGTTAGGCTTAATTTTTTCTTAAGGATTCGCAAAATATTTTCTCCCTCACTTTCATCAGTAAACACAAAAGTAAAATTAGCGAGTAGAAAAAGAGTTTTACAAGCAAATATTGAATTACAAATTATTGCAACAGAGGTCCTTTGTATGGAAACTCCCCGTACCTCTAACTTGAGGGTGAAACTCTAGTCAACGAACTTTGGTTAAGTGCAAATGGGTAAATAGGTAAAATTAAATTAATGGTTTGTTACTTTTGCATATTTCTTCAGCTATTATCGAACAAATAACCATAAAACAGCTGATACGTATATTTATCTAGTTAGCCATCTTGTATTCTAGGAAAAAGTACGTTAAATAAAATCCTATTTCTACACACATTTCATATTGTTCCACCAGAGCTCACTTAAAAAAGCAAGAAATATGAAACCAACGGTAAAACCAATACTTATTACAACCTTCTATTTTCTGTTATCATTATAAAATTTTAGAAGATTCTTTAGAATTTCCAAGATTTCTTCAAATTAAAAAAGCAAAACATCAGGAAAAAAGTCAACAGGAAAAATTTATTTTTAAGAAATCCACTGTGTTGGTCTACTTCTACTTGACTTTAGGATTTTTTCCTTTAGATAAGTCCGAACTCAAACTCACGTTTTTTTTTCTTATAAAATTAAAAAATCTAAGGAGGCCTTTTTAAAATGACTATGAATATCTTGACAACGGAGGCTCTTTGCAAGCGTGATCATTGAAAAATTAAATGAAACTCTTTTTGTAACTCTAAAACTGTAGGGTTTCTGCGTAAGCGGAATTGATTTAGGTGATTTGGCAATGAATGCCATGTATTCAGCATTTCCGCAAAACGATCAACAGAAGTTGCCTAGTTTGTTTTTGGATGAATGTCTTTGTTCCTTAGACTTTTTATAGTTCAGCAATTATTCTGTATGAAATAAGATGTGTTTAATTGGGAAGCTATTTAGGCGATGGAGTTGAAGGCCTATTTTGCAAAAGGTAACTGCAATTTTTGACAAAGTTGCTCCATATAAGCCATTGAAAATAAAAATTGACCAAGCAAAATTTTCTTGATCATCGAAATGGTACGTCACCCGAGCTTTCTATTTGTTAAAGTTAAATCCCTCTGTAGAAAAACCGTGAAGTGGATTGCTAGGCTTAATAATCGTGAAAAATAGAAGTTTTTTGTAGTTTCACTGAAGAACCTATCACATTTACAATTCCATTCTGTATTTATGGTGTATTTTTCGAGCGTTGTTTAAATATACGAGGAACGTCGTCTTTGCTTGTCAGGCTTGACTTCTGCAATGTTAAAAATGCAATCTGCAACTTTTCAACGCATTCTAAAACCATTCGATTATTTGTTATTAAAAAACCTGCTCATTCGCTGTGGTACTGTGCCAAAATACGTAGCAGAGGTTCTGGGTGGTACCTATTTCACATGTGGACTTTCATATCATCCTATATTTCAGTCTGGTCAAAATATATTTTCATAACCTTATGGACAAAAATGCCTTCCAAAATAAGTTAATGAACTTTAGATATATTTGGTTCCCTTGCAAGGAAACAACATGACGAGAAAGTGCAATTGTTAACTTCTAAGAAAAAAAAGTTTAAATATTAATTTCCCCATCTGAAGAATATGAAGGATCAGTGTTTTAACCACACGAAAGAATTGACATTTCGGTTAAAGTCCTAAAGCAATTACATTCACAATCTAAAACACCATTTATAATATGTATGCAAAGTATATTACATTTGATTACAATTTTACACTTAGGAAGAAGCAAATAAAGGAAGCTTATGCATACCTTTCCTTTGAACCGAAATTGTTATATGGTTATAAACAGCCAATATCACCAATAAAGGACGCTCCTCACGAAAAGCCATGCAAATTTGCATTCTTCGGTTTTGCTCTCACAATCTGAGAAGTGAAAAAGTGCTTTTTTAATAAATGCAACAATTTTATCCCACATTAGTATATATGAGAAGCCTCAGTACTAGACAAACCCTTCCTGTTTGAGACACGTTTTGTTTATGCTTTTCAATAAAATATCTTTAGCAATCGAAAAAGGGTATTAAACTTTAAAAATACAGGGGTGAATTTTAAGCACCCTGTTAGGAGTTGGTCATTTTAACTAAAATTATTGTTGGTTTAAATATATCAATTTTCAAATATTTTTAAATATTTGGAATAACAATTAGGTCAAAATTTCAAATGGTAAAAGAAAAAGAAGAATTGATGGCGAAAATGTGACAAAATCCCTAGTAGTCAACGTGCTAAATTTATGTCTAAATGATATACGTTTAGCTCACAATTCTAATACGGATTCCATGCAATGTCCTATAAGCGCATCAAGAAATTTTAATTTTGCAGAACATTATTTCGTTCTGTTAGACTTTTTTAAAAAAATGACAGTATATTCATTATATTCATGAATATATTTATTAGCCACTATTCGCCTAATGACCCACTACTCCAATGTTATTGTCATTGGTGTTTCTCTGTTAAAACCGTCCCTGGGTATAAATTTGCACCATTTAATTTTCGATTTCTTTCAAAATGACCTCCCTATCAGAGCCTTGATTAACCTATAGCATTTTAATGCTGCTTACTTTAAAATATATGCTAAAATGCCTTTTTATAATTTCATTAAAATAGATGCGTAGTCAGATCCAAGCAGCTCAAAGTGTTGTATTCATTACTATATGAAGAAAACATTCATTCGTATTAAAATAATGCTGAATAAAACTTCAATTTTCAGGATTAAAATCCCAGATTTATCTCACATTATATTTCAACACCATTTCGGTGCTTTTTAACTAAATAAGCCATTTTGTATAGCAAATGTGTGAAATGAAATAAAAGCTAAAATTTCTAAATAAATCAGTTTTTTAAAGAAATCCGTAACCCTGAGTTCGACGTCATGCTTACAATTTGATGAATCATACGATGTTTTAAGCAATTCTTATTAAATGAGTTGTGATTTTCTCTCCCTTTGCAATCAACATTACGGCGATGTTCAAAACTCAGGTATTTATGACTTTACCGTGCCTTCTTCTTAGATAGGAGCGCCAGTTTGGTTGTAGTATTCCAAGAAATTACAGGCATGCTTTCGATTTTTTCATTTTTAATGTGCATCATCTGTATATTCAAATAGACGGTAGTCTTAAATTTCAATTGGCATCTATTATTTGAACCTATACGATCTCAAGCATTTTATTACCTATAATATGTCACAAATTTAGTTCTCGTTTTTGCAAAAAACTATGGTAAAAATAAATACGTAATTTCGAAAATGCCAGAGGCAGAGAACTTCAAATTGAATTAGATGCATCTGCAGATTTAGAAACTCAATAAGGCTATTTCTTGTGAATAAATGACTGAAAAAATGGTTGTAAACAGATTCTTATATAGAATTAATATTGAATTGTTATGGCAATTAGGTGCTATGGACAAAGGCGGAGAGGGGACTACTCTCTGTGAGAAAAAAGAGGTATCTTAATCATGTTGAAAATTAGTGCACTTCTTAGAGGTACATCGACCTTATGCGGGGGTTCAGATAAGGTTGACGTATAAAAGGGGATATTTCCCAGTACACAAAAAGCCTCTTCGCGATAAGCCACTCTTTTTGCATCACGAACTGTCGGCGATAATTACCAAAATGACTTAAAATAACCAACGGTGACAAAATGGAAATATTTAAAGTGTTGAATTCGAGTAAATTCTTTACACCCAAAGACTGTAAATGGTGCGTTTTAATTAAACACTTTAAAGTAGTGCTTGTTTCTTTTCCATTCGCATAAACACATTTCAAACATTGCTACTTGCGCAATGATTTGTGCTCATTGAATTTGGTTTGTTTCTAAAGCGATATCGTTGACAGTATAACCAAATAATTTTGTTTCCGTGGCTTGGCCATTCTTAGTTAAAGAGTCAGCGAAAATCAACAAATCATCCTTTTGTACTCTGGGAGAGATTCAACACCTCATGCGACTTGCAATTGTTCACAAGAAGACCGCAAGCATTTTAAAGGCTCCGCAATCAACCAAACGGTTAAAAATTATAACTTTCCTTCCCTCGGAAATGTACGTAAAGGCGATGCGATGTGGAACGGTGTAGTACTAGATTAGAACGCCAGTTTGGTAGAAATAGTCCAAAATGTTTTGCGGTAGCAAATATACTTCCAGCGCTCTCATTTATATCTGTATCATTGAAAAATGTGAAAAGGATCTAGATTTGAATTTCAATTAGCAATTAATAAGCGAGTCAAAACGATCTCAACTTTATCTAAATTGACGCATCGAGTAAATATTTTCGCAAATCTTAGGGCCATTTTGCGAAGAAATTCTATTTTAACTATAAATGTACTTTTAAATAAAACTAACCATTCCCAAAAAACAAGGAAAGGAATCTTAGATTTAAGCATTTTTTTCAAATACCTAAGCACAATATGACAGTCAAGTTTGTCCTTGATGGGTGGGGCAACCTAAGTAACTCGCAGGCCACAAAAGGTGCGAAAGGGAGCACTGTCAATCCCAAAGTTGAAGTTTCACAGTCGAATATCGCAAAAATCGTAATATTACGAAAAGTGTGATAACGTTTCAACGCACTAACGTTGATAGCCTCCCGTTATCCGTGAAATTCGTAAACATGCAGACATGTTGCAAAATACCTTTAAATGAAGGAATCATAACGTAGTAATTTTAACAGAATCAAATTGCAATTCCCTGACTCGCTGTGGCATGACTATAGATGATTATTTGTGCTTGAACATGCCTTCATTGTTATTGTTATTGACAATTAATGAATTTCTAACTCATTTCTAAATTTAATACCAGCATTCAAACTACTGCTACCTTATTGCAAATTTTAAGCTCTATATAAGCCGCCCTTGATGTGTTTTCGAGATTTATATAGATCTTGAACGCCACTGTTTACTTTATAATTACATTTCATTCAATTTTGATTCCTGTCCAATCCATCATAATTATTATTATTCCTTAAAAATTAAATTTTGATATGCTAATGCGGAACTCGGGAAAGGAACAGGAGATACGAAAGCAGATAAATTAGGGTATTCAAAGTACCAATTGGTTTGCCACCACCGAGGTGAACACCGCCTCCTCGATCACCGTGGGGTTCACCATCACCATCACGACCATTATCAGGTTTACGATCATGTTCACCTTCAGATTCAGTATTACGTATATATGTATATTTATTTATTTATATGTAATTTTCAAGTGATACATTATGCGTTAATTTACATAACATTGTATTACGAAACACTGGAAAGGAACGTCTAGCAGCAATTGTTAGATTGAACTAATCATATGCGAATTCAAAAGCCAATGATTCAAACTTCGTACATTAAACGCTACTTTTTGCATGAGGAAGACTGAATTTCGAAGCATCGAAATCGACTAAATTAATACAATTGTAGTCCCCTGGTCTGCTCAAGGGTTATTTCTTTTAATGTTTCAAGGTTTTTGGTAAATTTTAATGCCGTTACAGCAGTTCATCTTCGGTATAATTTTAAATCACTAATTTAACCTTTCACGCACAAGGACTGCATGAGGAGTCTTTGCGCTGTCTACGACCATCATTTACATTCATTTTATTAAAACTGGCATTTTCATTAGATTCTATTTATCTTTGAAGTTGTAGTTGCAATTCAATTCTTCGCTTTATCAAAAATTATCAGATGTTTAATTTAACAAATAAAGGAAAGATTCATTTTAACATTGCATTTATTGAATATATCCCATGCAAGGTAATTTTATGTGCTCGTATCCTTGCAGTCAATGGAACCGATGGCATTGTGGAATCCGACAAGTAAAGCGCTTTCTATCGACTTCGAATCAACTCCCTGATCAAGGTAAAAATCTTGTTCAGTAACTCGAAGCCGTTGACACCTAAAGAACTCCACGGAAGTAAGAATTGTAAGATTTTTCACGCTCCCTATGGACGTATGCTTCCTAAATCCGAGTGTAGGGAGGTGAAAAACGTGACATTTGAATGCAGAATTGTAAGAAAAATAAGCAATTTAAAACTTGAAACTATAAAAGTCTATTTGGGTGCATCATTAACTGGAACTAGCATCACAGTTAAAATGGCACAGTCTAAATGCCATTCATTTACATCGACAACACGACGCCTAACTAACCAAACCTTAAAAAGAAAAAAATGATAGAGCTCCAGACTAGGATTTTCTGCCATCAACTTTGCAAAATTAGATTAATCCCTCGTGTTTGTGGAAAGCGGAGTTATTAACCTATGATTGTGTTCAGGATCGCAACTTGGGAGGTCTGAGTGTCAACAAATGTCTATGCCACTTACCGACTAACAGGCGTCGGCTCGTCATAGGCATTGAAAATCACTTCCTTCATTGAAATTTGACAATCATAGTGACCTCCATGCCTTAAGCACCAAGTACACCAATCAGCAGTATCGCCATCAAATCGAATCTGCCTTTTCCCAAACTTCACGTAAACATTCACCATGGCCCTGGCTACATAGTATTGCAATGTGGTTTTCAATGCACTGGAATTGTAGTGTTCAAAATCTTTACACACTTCTAAATAGGATAAGAATATCTGAGACTTGAAAGTTGGACACACCTGCTTGGTCGCGAATAGCCACGTAAGAGGGTGCTGATGAGCAGCCTAAGACACTGACAACGAACAACAAAATCAGGAATGACTTTTCCATTCTACTAACCTCATCTTCCATCCAGTGTGAATTTATGCGCTCAGGTTTCGCCTAAGTGATGGAAATTCTTTGTATTCAACATTCACTCTACACAGATCCTAAATTCCATTCAACATAAATTCCATTCAGCCTAAATTCCATTCGCGCTTCTTAAATCAAGTTCTTTTGTTCTAGGATTATGCTTTTCTTTGCAGTGAATGTTTAACCACCAAAGTTCGGCAAAAAGTCTCCAGTCACCAATGACCAAGACAAACTCCAAACAAACTGGATGCAGAGTAGTCAGTTAGTAAGCAATCAAATCGACAACAGCTTCTACTGACCCCATTTAGAGGTTAGTTAGTTTCTGGATCGCGAAAAGACGTATTAGGTGATAAACCCGCCATGTTTGCTCTCAAGCTGATCAGGAGTCCTCACCCCTGGTGTAATTATCTTGCAGCGATTGTTTGAACCTAAAATTAAAATTTGAACATAAAAATTAAATCTCGATGTGTAAGGTCTTTTAAAGAACAACTAAGGATTCGTGATGAAAAGCCTTTAATCGAAAGTGTTTCCTTCTAAATGGTGATTTTTTTAAAAAAAAGAGTGAATAATTGAGCAGTGTATATGATCAAAATGTTGCCCTTGAATTCGCTAAACAAAATATCGACAAAGAAATCGAATTTAAATGACCAAATAATTATTTAGTTTGCTGGAAGAAGAGTATTCCTGACTTAATAAACTAATGCCATTTTTGTGTAATTTAATTTAGTAGTTTTTTTTCTTCAAATTTGAAGATATCTTGGAAATTCTAAGGATTATCCTAGAAATTTCCTCATGGTAACAGAAAATAAAAGGTTGTTTTGAAGGCTTGAGAAATACAGAATAGAAAGGAAAGTATAGTCTTGGATCAAATAAACTTGCTTTAGGAAATGAAAATGGAATTTATGCTGATTGGAATTTATGTTGAATGGAATTTAGGATTTGTGTACAGGGAATGTTGAATGCATACAGTCTCCAACATTTAGGCAAAACCTGAGCATATAATACACATTAAATGGAAGATGAGGTTAGTAGAATGGTAAAGTCATTCCAGATTTTGTTGTTCTTTGCCAGTGTCTTAGGCTGCTCATCAGCATGGAGGTGTGTCCAACTTTCAGGTCTGAGACATTCTGGGATATATTTAATAAATAAAAATATAAATGTGTCCTTTCTTTATTTCTTAAATGAATTACTTTAGAAATTCTGATAAGACAAAGAACTAAATTACAACTACAAATTCGAAGATAAGTGGATCTAATGAAAATGTCAGTTTTAATACAACAAATATGACCGATGGCAGTGGACCGCGCAGACTCCTTATGCAGTCCTTGTCCTTGTTAAATTAGTGATTAAGGTTATATTGCAGATGAACTGTTGGAACGCATTATTATTTACTAATCACCTTGAAACATTAACCCCTTCAGCAGCCCAGAGAACTACAATTGTATTAATTTAGTCGATTTCGATGCTTTGAAATGCAGTCTTCCTCAATTAAAATAATTAGCATTTAATTTACAAAAATGAAATCATGCGCTTGTGAATTCGCTGAAGATTAGTTCTATCTAACATTGCTGCTACAAGTTCCTTTTCATTGTTTCCAAATACAATGTTTGATGAATTTAAGCAAATTTATCACTAAAATAATATCAAAACAGCATATAAAATATCTTAAAATCTTGAAGAGATTTATTGTTCGGTTATAGTTGTAGTTCAAATTCTTACAATCCAATGTGGTGGATTTGGTATTTTTTGGTATTATTGTTGTCGTATGTGGTCGTTAACCTCGAATCGGTGAATCTAGTGGTGAGTCTGGTGGTGATCGCGGTGGTGGTGCTAGTGGTCACCATCTTGGCGAAAATGTTAGCGAACGTGATAGTGTTTGCAGTGCTGAACCTAAGACTGAATCTGAAGGTGAACATGATCGTAAACCTGATAATGGTCGTGATGGTGATGGTGAACCCCACGGTGATCGAGGAGGCGGTGTTCACCTCGGTGGTGGCAAACCAATTGGTACTTTGAATACCCTAATTTATCTGCTTTCGTATCTCCTGTTCCTTTCCCGAGTTCCGCATTAGCATATCAAAATTTAATTTTTAAGGAATAATAATAATTATGATGGATTGGACAGGAATCAAAATTGAATGAAATGTAATTATAAAGTAAACAGTGGCGTTCAAGATCTATATAAATCTCGAAAACACATCAAGGGCGGCTTATATAGAGCTTAAAATTTGCAATAAGGTAGCAGTAGTTTGAATGCTGGTATTAAATTTAGAAATGAGTTAGAAATTCATTAATTGTCAATAACAATAACAATGAAGGCATGTTCAAGCACAAATAATCATCTATAGTCATGCCACAGCGAGTCAGGGAATTGCAATTTGATTCTGTTAAAATTACTACGTTATGATTCCTTCATTTAAAGGTATTTTGCAACATGTCTGCATGTTTACGAATTTCATGGATAACGGGAGGCTATCAACGTTAGTGCGTTGAAACGTTATCACACTTTTCGTAATATTACGATTTTTGCGATATTCGACTGTGAAACTTCAACTTTGGGATTGACAGTGCTCCCTTTCGCACCTTTTGTGGCCTGCGAGTTACTTAGGTTGCCCCACCCATCAAGGACAAACTTGACTGTCATATTGTGCTTAGGTATTTGAAAAAAATGCTTAAATCTAAGATTCCTTTCCTTATTTTTTGGGAATGGTTAGTTTTATTTAAAAGTACATTTATAGTTAAAATAGAATTTCTTCGCAAAATGGCCCTAAGATTTGCGAAAATATTTACTCGATGCGTCAATTTAGATAAAGTTGAGATCGTTTTGACTCGCTTATTAATTGCTAATTGAAATTCAAATCTAGATCCTTTTCACATTTTTCAATGATACAGATATAAATGAGAGCGCTGGAAGTATATTTGCTACCGCAAAACATTTTGGACTATTTCTACCAAACTGGCGTTCTAATCTAGTACTACACCGTTCCACATCGCATCGCCTTTACGTACATTTCCGAGGGAAGGAAAGTTATAATTTTTAACCGTTTGGTTGATTGCGGAGCCTTTAAAATGCTTGCGGTCTTCTTGTGAACAATTGCAAGTCGCATGAGGTGTTGAATCTCTCCCAGAGTACAAAAGGATGATTTGTTGATTTTCGCTGACTCTTTAACTAAGAATGGCCAAGTCACGGAAACAAAATTATTTGGTTATACTGTCAACGATATCGCTTTAGAAACAAACCAAATTCAATGAGCACAAATCATTGCGCAAGTAGCAATGTTTGAAATGTGTTTATGCGAATGGAAAAGAAACAAGCACTACTTTAAAGTGTTTAATTAAAACGCACCATTTACAGTCTTTGGGTGTAAAGAATTTACTCGAATTCAACACTTTAAATATTTCCATTTTGTCACCGTTGGTTATTTTAAGTCATTTTGGTAATTATCGCCGACAGTTCGTGATGCAAAAAGAGTGGCTTATCGCGAAGAGGCTTTTTGTGTACTGGGAAATATCCCCTTTTATACGTCAACCTTATCTGAACCCCCGCATAAGGTCGATGTACCTCTAAGAAGTGCACTAATTTTCAACATGATTAAGATACCTCTTTTTTCTCACAGAGAGTAGTCCCCTCTCCGCCTTTGTCCATAGCACCTAATTGCCATAACAATTCAATATTAATTCTATATAAGAATCTGTTTACAACCATTTTTTCAGTCATTTATTCACAAGAAATAGCCTTATTGAGTTTCTAAATCTGCAGATGCATCTAATTCAATTTGAAGTTCTCTGCCTCTGGCATTTTCGAAATTACGTATTTATTTTTACCATAGTTTTTTGCAAAAACGAGAACTAAATTTGTGACATATTATAGGTAATAAAATGCTTGAGATCGTATAGGTTCAAATAATAGATGCCAATTGAAATTTAAGACTACCGTCTATTTGAATATACAGATGATGCACATTAAAAATGAAAAAATCGAAAGCATGCCTGTAATTTCTTGGAATACTACAACCAAACTGGCGCTCCTATCTAAGAAGAAGGCACGGTAAAGTCATAAATACCTGAGTTTTGAACATCGCCGTAATGTTGATTGCAAAGGGAGAGAAAATCACAACTCATTTAATAAGAATTGCTTAAAACATCGTATGATTCATCAAATTGTAAGCATGACGTCGAACTCAGGGTTACGGATTTCTTTAAAAAACTGATTTATTTAGAAATTTTAGCTTTTATTTCATTTCACACATTTGCTATACAAAATGGCTTATTTAGTTAAAAAGCACCGAAATGGTGTTGAAATATAATGTGAGATAAATCTGGGATTTTAATCCTGAAAATTGAAGTTTTATTCAGCATTATTTTAATACGAATGAATGTTTTCTTCATATAGTAATGAATACAACACTTTGAGCTGCTTGGATCTGACTACGCATCTATTTTAATGAAATTATAAAAAGGCATTTTAGCATATATTTTAAAGTAAGCAGCATTAAAATGCTATAGGTTAATCAAGGCTCTGATAGGGAGGTCATTTTGAAAGAAATCGAAAATTAAATGGTGCAAATTTATACCCAGGGACGGTTTTAACAGAGAAACACCAATGACAATAACATTGGAGTAGTGGGTCATTAGGCGAATAGTGGCTAATAAATATATTCATGAATATAATGAATATACTGTCATTTTTTTAAAAAAGTCTAACAGAACGAAATAATGTTCTGCAAAATTAAAATTTCTTGATGCGCTTATAGGACATTGCATGGAATCCGTATTAGAATTGTGAGCTAAACGTATATCATTTAGACATAAATTTAGCACGTTGACTACTAGGGATTTTGTCACATTTTCGCCATCAATTCTTCTTTTTCTTTTACCATTTGAAATTTTGACCTAATTGTTATTCCAAATATTTAAAAATATTTGAAAATTGATATATTTAAACCAACAATAATTTTAGTTAAAATGACCAACTCCTAACAGGGTGCTTAAAATTCACCCCTGTATTTTTAAAGTTTAATACCCTTTTTCGATTGCTAAAGATATTTTATTGAAAAGCATAAACAAAACGTGTCTCAAACAGGAAGGGTTTGTCTAGTACTGAGGCTTCTCATATATACTAATGTGGGATAAAATTGTTGCATTTATTAAAAAAGCACTTTTTCACTTCTCAGATTGTGAGAGCAAAACCGAAGAATGCAAATTTGCATGGCTTTTCGTGAGGAGCGTCCTTTATTGGTGATATTGGCTGTTTATAACCATATAACAATTTCGGTTCAAAGGAAAGGTATGCATAAGCTTCCTTTATTTGCTTCTTCCTAAGTGTAAAATTGTAATCAAATGTAATATACTTTGCATACATATTATAAATGGTGTTTTAGATTGTGAATGTAATTGCTTTAGGACTTTAACCGAAATGTCAATTCTTTCGTGTGGTTAAAACACTGATCCTTCATATTCTTCAGATGGGGAAATTAATATTTAAACTTTTTTTTCTTAGAAGTTAACAATTGCACTTTCTCGTCATGTTGTTTCCTTGCAAGGGAACCAAATATATCTAAAGTTCATTAACTTATTTTGGAAGGCATTTTTGTCCATAAGGTTATGAAAATATATTTTGACCAGACTGAAATATAGGATGATATGAAAGTCCACATGTGAAATAGGTACCACCCAGAACCTCTGCTACGTATTTTGGCACAGTACCACAGCGAATGAGCAGGTTTTTTAATAACAAATAATCGAATGGTTTTAGAATGCGTTGAAAAGTTGCAGATTGCATTTTTAACATTGCAGAAGTCAAGCCTGACAAGCAAAGACGACGTTCCTCGTATATTTAAACAACGCTCGAAAAATACACCATAAATACAGAATGGAATTGTAAATGTGATAGGTTCTTCAGTGAAACTACAAAAAACTTCTATTTTTCACGATTATTAAGCCTAGCAATCCACTTCACGGTTTTTCTACAGAGGGATTTAACTTTAACAAATAGAAAGCTCGGGTGACGTACCATTTCGATGATCAAGAAAATTTTGCTTGGTCAATTTTTATTTTCAATGGCTTATATGGAGCAACTTTGTCAAAAATTGCAGTTACCTTTTGCAAAATAGGCCTTCAACTCCATCGCCTAAATAGCTTCCCAATTAAACACATCTTATTTCATACAGAATAATTGCTGAACTATAAAAAGTCTAAGGAACAAAGACATTCATCCAAAAACAAACTAGGCAACTTCTGTTGATCGTTTTGCGGAAATGCTGAATACATGGCATTCATTGCCAAATCACCTAAATCAATTCCGCTTACGCAGAAACCCTACAGTTTTAGAGTTACAAAAAGAGTTTCATTTAATTTTTCAATGATCACGCTTGCAAAGAGCCTCCGTTGTCAAGATATTCATAGTCATTTTAAAAAGGCCTCCTTAGATTTTTTAATTTTATAAGAAAAAAAAACGTGAGTTTGAGTTCGGACTTATCTAAAGGAAAAAATCCTAAAGTCAAGTAGAAGTAGACCAACACAGTGGATTTCTTAAAAATAAATTTTTCCTGTTGACTTTTTTCCTGATGTTTTGCTTTTTTAATTTGAAGAAATCTTGGAAATTCTAAAGAATCTTCTAAAATTTTATAATGATAACAGAAAATAGAAGGTTGTAATAAGTATTGGTTTTACCGTTGGTTTCATATTTCTTGCTTTTTAAGTGAGCTCTGGTGGAACAATATGAAATGTGTGTAGAAATAGGATTTTATTTAACGTACTTTTTCCTAGAATACAAGATGGCTAACTAGATAAATATACGTATCAGCTGTTTTATGGTTATTTGTTCGATAATAGCTGAAGAAATATGCAAAAGTAACAAACCATTAATTTAATTTTACCTATTTACCCATTTGCACTTAACCAAAGTTCGTTGACTAGAGTTTCACCCTCAAGTTAGAGGTACGGGGAGTTTCCATACAAAGGACCTCTGTTGCAATAATTTGTAATTCAATATTTGCTTGTAAAACTCTTTTTCTACTCGCTAATTTTACTTTTGTGTTTACTGATGAAAGTGAGGGAGAAAATATTTTGCGAATCCTTAAGAAAAAATTAAGCCTAACAGCCTTTCTGCTTTTCAAGAGATAAAGGTATTCTTAAGGTTTTTATATAATATGTCCTGGTTTCGAAAGTATGATTTCAACACAGTATCATTTTCATAGAACTAAATGCAACTTTTTTCTTGAACTTTTAAGGTATAAATAGTTTTAACTGCAGTTCCTAAATATTTTAGTCCTTTACTGATAGCGAAGTAGTGCAGTAAAAAAATAGACTAGCATATAATAAAATATTAATATCCCGATTTTGCAGTGTTCTTTGTAATCAGGGTGAGCGAATTTTCCAAACGCGGACATTCTATAACATATTTAAATTAATAAATACTCTTCGTTTTAAATTCTCGTAAATTCAATTGATAAAAATGTGTTGCTATGACTTGAGTTAAACTAATTGCGGTCGAAATAAAACTTTGCAAAGCCCATTTAAAATTAAACGACCATGTAAGTCCTAATGCTGGGCTTAAGTTTAAAATCACAGACTGAACTATTTAATAGCACTTATATTTCGATTTTTGATGATCTCTTATGTTAAAAGAATAAATTTTCATTTCGAAAATAAACTCATTCTATAATGCATATTTGAGATTTGAAACAAATTGCTTTTTTCAGTGACTTTTTGAAATATGTACAACTTTAGAAGAACACCTCGAGATCCAACCACAAAAAGTAATTTTAACGACTGATTTAATATAACAGGCAAAATTCTATCTTATAAATACAAATCGGTTATTCAAATACTTATTCAGTTCCTTGAGAAGATATTGCAAAACAGATGCATTTCGTATTATCATTTGAAGCTGGATTAAAAAGTAGGAAATCCTATCAAACTAAAGAATTCAATATTTTAATAGGAGGAAATTTTGACATTTTAATGTAGGCAGTTATAGCAACTGATTCATTTTAAAGTTTCGCAATTTTTTGATTCTTATAATTCAAGGGGGACAGCACAGAAGTGCTGATGAAGTACCCATATAGTTAAATGCATGGTCATGATCTTACCTAGGTGTGGCAGATATATAAATCAAATATGGTTGATTTAATTTTTTGGGTAGCGAGGCAATCTCAAGACATCAACTGATTTGCAGTTCTAATCAAAGAAATAAGTAAAACTCAGCTGCTTTAATTTACAGAGATCTTTAGCATTGAAAGTAAGTTACACAAGCTACCACCCATATCCCGGTGGAGAACCGTGTCCCCCTGCTCGATGTCGTCTTCTAACTCCACTTAGTCCCTCGTAAGATGGCGGTGTTCCTTCATGTGGTCCTGGTCGTGATCGTTGTCCATTTCCTTCAAAAAGATACAGACTATCATACGGCGGTGGCGCTACTCTATTCGGTGGAGATGTCTCACCGGTATATGGTGGTAGAACTCGTGGCGGTGGCCATGGTGGAAATTTACGGTATAGCTACGTTGGTGGTGATGGCAGCGGTGGCGGAGGTGATGCTGGTGTTGTTGAAGGTGATGGTATTTATGCGGATGCTGTTGTTAGTTTTAGGCGCTATGGTGGCGGTGTTGTTAAAGTTAATCTTCGGCGTTTCGGCTGTGGTGGTTTTGTTCATGTTAATCGTCTTTGATAGAATTAGTCGTCATGGCGTCTGTGTTAGGCGTCTTAGTCGTGGAGGTGATGTTTGCGCCAGCCGTCGTTGTGGCGGTGTTATTAGTATAGGTCTTTTTATAGCGGTGTTAATTAATATTCGATTCTTCACGCATGAAAATAATTGATATACATCGGTCCTACTGAATTACATGCATAGTAGATTTGAAAACAACAAAAAGCTTTATTATTCTACAAATGTTCTACAATTACCAAAAACTGGGTATATCTTTGGCATCAATACTGATGATTTTATTAGTGACTCTGGATAGAAACGTTAGGAAAGATCATTATAAATTAGATGTTTGCAAGCTACATTTTGTAAATATAACCGTCAATAAACCTGTGAAATGCGCAATTTTGAATTCATTTTTCAAGAAATTATAAATTCAAGGAAAGTTGATGTAATCAGCATTCCATCAGATATGGGAATTAATAGAAATGCGAATTAACTCAGAGAATTTCAAAATATCGCAATTTTAATTTCAAATCGTGTATTTGAAAAAAAAATATTGCACCAATTCCTGCCCAATAAAAGGTAGGGTATTTGACTTTCCCAATCATATTTTACAAACGATTTATAACACAAAACTCTGGGACTTTATCTTAGCGCCTAACATATTCCCTTCCCTGCTCGCTAATCTCACCTCGGTGTTTATGGCTGAAACTGGGGTGAATTTAAATAATTGAGAAAATGATCCTCCAGGATATTTATCTAACAGGCCTGTTTGAAAATTTTTTTGAAAATGGTAAATGGTGAATTGAAGAAATAATAACACCCAAAAAATGAAATCGTTCTAAAATCGATTGGGATAAGGCGATGCCCCACAAATTTCCTTTAATGTTTTGCTGTTTTTTGTTTTAATGTTGGTTTTCAGCATATCCGGAATGTGGTAGTTGATTACTTTAACTGAAAAAGAAATATTTCGAAAACAGTGGGCGATTTTTTCTTCAAATTTAAAAAAATGCTTCCTTTGTGTTTTTCTGGTTTTATTCAAGGGCAATGTTCTTCGAAGACTTTGGATAATGCTGCGGTGATGAAAATCCTCAATTTTTAAATCAATTATAAGGAGCTAGCAAAAATCAAGCAAACATCACAGAAACTCAAATATGCTTACTCCTTTAGGCTTTTGATAAGATTGCAGTGAAAATTAATAAAAATCTCGAAATTGGGGATTTATGCTGCAGTTTTTTGTAAGGCAAGTGAGTAAAGGAACATTAATATCTCCATTAAATTTAAAATATCATGTCCATTTTATTTATTGGTGTTCCACGAAACAACACCTACACTGTACTACGACTAACCGTTCTTTTGAAAATCCTGACTGGAAAAAAATTATAAATCAATTTGCTTCTTACTGCTGAAATTCTGGTACAGTAAAAAGAAAGGCGTATCACGAAGCAATAACAAATCAGGTCCTTCTTCGATACTTGTAATGAAGAGTTTCAAAAGAGGCTTGGAATGGATTGGTTAATGTCCCGTCTTTATGACTATCTCTAATCCCACCAGGATAATTTCAATTCAATATCGATAGAAGGGTGCGCTAGTGCCCCACTACTCCCTATTTTAACCCTATTAAGACTAAATACACGCTCCTCTCAATCTCTACGCGGTGATTTGGCATATGCTCCTTCCACGATTTTGCTCCGACATTACTCGAAGTCTTCACATGCGTCATTTGTTGATGTATAGTTTATAAAACATCAAGAAAATAGAATGTTCGTTGTCAGGTTTAGGTAAAGTGTTTCTTATAAGTAAGTACGGTAATTAATTTGGATTTCTTTAGCTCATGACTTAAAACATTTTTAATGGATCCCACAATTTGGGTTTTTATTTCTGGACTGAAAAGGCTTTGCTTTCGTCACTTTTCTATCGCCCTTTTCTGAGCTAGCACTTTATAATAAGTAATAGCAATGCACTTACTGGCTATTAAAACTTTCTATTAACTAATTATTGCTCAGACGCCTTTATATATATATATATATATAAACAAAGCAATAGAGCCATATAATCATCATGCATGCCACTTCAAGGTTACAATTTATACAAATTAGCGATACCAGTCTCCAAACAGGTGACTCCAGGCATTGCGCAATTCTTTCAGACGATCTAACCGTGGGAATTTTGCTGTTCTTGAAGAGAAATAACAATTTTTGTTCTTTTAACTAAATTCTGAGTATTTACTGTTGATATTTATCATTTTAACACAAAATCGATTTCGCAAACATGAACTGAATTGCATAATTTCCCGTGTGCTTTTAGAACGTATGTGGCTTCATTCAAAAATAGATACCTTTAAAATATTTGAATATCACCTCTGTCAGCAAACGATCCCATCGGATAAATTGGCTTCCGAGATATCCCATTTTTATAGGCCTTAAATAGTGACCTGGGTCGCCTTTAGCTTACACCTCTGAAATTACTTTACATACGAAATTTACTAGGGTTGTTTGACAGATAATTTCGCTTTTGCA
>JAUOZQ010000954.1:0-20467 GCA_030710315.1 Anomotaenia brevis
AGTTGAAGCACTACGTTGGTCGAAACTCATTGACACTCTTGACCTTGTGAGTACGCATGAACTTCAATGAGGTGTATTTTTAAATCATGTCTACGCATTAACCCCTTGGATTGATGGAAAACTAGAGTAATTCTTTATCAAGAGCTTGAAATGCCTGAATTTCTGAAGTTCCGTCGCACTGGATATGTCACGGTGCAGCACTTAGCTAGTCTAACAGAGTGCGGATGGTGGACCCCATCTCGTGAAGTATATGGACCTCTGAGTAACGATGTTGTGACTCTCAGAGGACAAACACTTCAATCCGCTTCACTGTGACAGTATTGCCATGAGCGATGCTTTGGCCTGCGATTCCTCCCTGTATCACAGGTGAAGAACGGTACCTATAAATGGGAAGGAATGTTTTTCCCTACTTCGGCACTCAAAATATTGTTGTGCATTAAGCATCTTTCTTACAGACCCTCTCAAATGAAATTCTATAACACAAGAAGTGACGTATTTTGCATTTGATGGAACAATTGCCTGAGCAAAGCTTTATATATTTTTTTGAAATAAATTCCCTTCAATGCACCTTGAACAGGTGCAAGCGTTAAATGTTAATAAAAAGACTACTTCATTATTTATCGTAGTAAGATGGGTAAACTAGTGTCAGAGAAATACTATAATATTTTTGAATAAACCTGCTAAAATGATGTACTAATTTGTGATCACTAATCCAAATTCTCGAATGAGCTTTGTCAAATTTTTCTAATTACATTTAAGCTGAGCAATATTCCGTAGTTATAAAGCACTAATTGGTCCTTTAGATTAGCATATTTCATAATCATTCCTATCGAAAGAAAGAACGGTAGGTTCAAAAGCATTTTAATGTTAACAAAGCATAGCTATTAAAGTATGTCAATTTGTTTTCAGAATTTAAGATATAACTGTATTTTGTTGAAATCATTACTAAATGTAAAGGTAAATGAACCTGATTTGAATTTGGCACCAAAGAACAAAGCATACAATGGTGAGGTAAAATTTTTCTCAACGGACGTAGTCCTGCGCACAGCTGACCATCTGAAAATCCAAGCAATGGAACGGCTTGCCGAGGGCCTCGATAAGTTGCCACAATTCCAGGCCAAGTTCAAGAGGGCAAAGGACACATCCTGTGGATTAAATAATTTTCATTCCTTAGGCATTGGCGCAATTAGGATTCTAGCGTTAAGCAAGTTTAAGCTCACATTCACCACTTTACTGCTTACGTCAACAAACCGCTCGTGATAAGAAACCTTCGCTTGGAAACAAAAGCCCTTCGAGTTCGTAAGTGCATCGAGAAGTTGGGCGGGAACGTCCTCAGATTCCAGCGGAAGTCAGACGGAGTATTCATTGACCTGGATCACGTGAAATTGCTGTCTGAGACAGCGGACGTGCGGCGGTTCCGCATACCATGGAGGATGGCCCTCTCAGACCGCATGTTCATATTCCTCTGTCCGGAGACACGAAAGATCCTGAAGGAGCATGACTTGTTGGCACTAGTAAGAGCTTTCCGGAGCTCCTGCACCATTTTTGTCGCTAGGGACTCCATTCTAAGCGAACTGCGGTTTTGCACTTCCATCGGCCTGAAATTGAGCCCGGAAGGGAAAAAAGCACTGGAAGTCAATGTAATCAACAGGGAGAAATTCAAATGGCCCTCTTACTCAAAAATATTGACAGAAATTTCCGAGGTTCTAATTGGGACCCTTCCCATACTCCCAAGTATTAGAAGTAAATTGCGACAACTCTTACAACATTCGATATAGAAGATTGTACATTTCCTAAGTATTACCAATGCAATAAATCACGTTTGATCAGCTAATACAGCTACTAAATGTAAATAGATAGGAAATCCAAGTAAATGCAGCTCTGAATTTCCCCACTTTTTACTTCAAACTAATAAAGCCAGTTTGAAAGTAAGTCTAATTTTTTCGCGTGGGGAAGCTTAGAATATAATTAAGATAAGACGCGTTTTTAAATGATTTGGCCTAATGTGACACGACAGATTCAATTCCCTTGATCATTTGTCAATTTTCCAAAAAAGTGATTATCACAGAAGTAGTTTAATTATTTCCTCAGTTCTGTAACAGTTCATATTTGAAATAATACACCTCATGAATGCATTCAGTTCGAATAAGGAGGGAACAATCAGGAGAGTGTAGGAGGTCAGGCAGGATTTTGATCTTCAGTTTGTTCATCATTTTTATTCATTTGAGACCATTTCTGGAAAAAACAGGTAGAGAACAATTCTTACATCTATTAAATGAGCTGTAATATGTGTAATTCGTATTGAAACTGGAATATGTACGGCATAAAGTTTGATTGCCAAGAATATTTGAATTGTTCCAGTGAGAATGCATTTTGATTATGGTAGGTCAATGCCGAAACCTGAAAAAATCTAAATTACAGCTGTTGCTGCACAAAATAGTTGATTTGATAAAAATTTCAATTTTTGCTAAAGGAAGTAGAAAATGAAAACGTTTTTAGAAATGCGTATTTGCAGCGCGTGTGAAGCTAAAATGAATAAACTGATTTACGGTATTGGTCACAAAAGAGTTGCGTTTTAGCTAGAAAGTGTACATCTTACATCTTACTCCGTGAAACCGCGATTGAGCTGGATGCGGATTCTTACGATTTTTTCGGAGGAGGTAGAACTTCTGGCATCCTTAAAAGAAGGACAAACATCGTAGTCCTGTTCGCACATGCAACGACAACAGCTTGCGACGACAGAATCTCAACTCACAGTGTAAACTCATTCAAAGTCGTTATTCCTCCGATGACTGGATTAAAAGAAAATTTGTGGAAATTCTCACTTCCCATCAAACAGCAAATAGTAATCCTTTCCTGATCTACAAAGCAGTGACAATTGGGAAAGTGGATATTTGGGATGGATCTTAGGGCATCAAAATCAGCTACAGAAAAGAACCTGTTTCAAGTCGACTGCGGCAGGAGCGGACAAGGTGGTGGTCCGTTTCTCACCGCTTCCGGTAATAGGGTGGCAGCTCTCATTACTGTTGTTGATGCCACTCAGTTCGAGCAGCGAGAGTCCGGCTGCGGAGATGGTTGATGTTTCAGTTCTTCCAATCCAGCCTAGAGCATTCGAAGTGAGATCCCAACCCAAAGTCATCAAATCGTATGACGATTCTCCCACGTCCCTTGTTTCCGAATTATTCTCCCTCTCCAGAGTTAGTACGGATTTTTGGCTGATCCTGCGTGCGTGAGTGTTAAAGATGTGGACAATGTCCGAGTTAGTGGTACGGCCAAAAAGCAGTTTTGGGAGGAGGAACTTAGCGAGTTAACCAATGCTGCACTGCAAAAAACGAAAAGGGAGAACTGATCAAGCTAACGGAGACAAGTTGGTTATTTTTTATTCAAAATTTTGAGAGACATCGATTTACGACCTTATTTCTTAGTGTTTCCTGCTTCAAAGTTTGAGAAAAAATGTAATTAAAGAAACAAATATCCCTAAAAATGCGCGACGTACCTGGAAACACGTGAAAGATATCTATTTTATCACAACAGATTTTGAGAGGGGATAAGATGACTCACCTGAAGAAGCAGAGGCAAATCTCAAATTCGAGGCAACCGCATGGAATCGCATAGACGCGGACGAGGGTCCCGTGTGAAGAGGCGGTGGCGATTCGATGTCCACTAGCGTTCAGCTGCATTGTCACGATTTCGTGCTGGTGCGCGATAAAGTGAAACATGCTATGGGTTAGTAAAGTAGTGTTCCATTGTGAAGACTCGTACGAAATTCGTAAATTTATTGTTTCTGGCAATGAAGTATATGCACATTCAACTTACCTTATGTCAAGTCATCCCTACTTGGGTGAATCCTCGAGGCATGCGTAGACGTTAATTCAGGTTATCAGGGGTGGCCTGATCTTTAACATTGTCTCTAAATGGCCTTTAGATTGGCTCCGGCTTGGCATGATTGCACTGCTTAACTAATTGTCACAATACTTCATTTCGAATGATATTTATGGATCTTTCCGATGATATAAAGGTAACAAACAGAGATACTTAAGTGGAGGTATTAAGTCAACTCACCGTTTGGCTAAAGAGGTCAAAGTGGAAGAAGCATCCCTTCTCATTTCGGTGCACGAAGGCCATGCGGGACCCCGATCCCTCCGAGAGAGCCGAAGGACCTACCGCTACTGGTGTGACATTCTGAACCTAGACATTTACTAGTCCTATGTAATCGATCGCTCTTATGGGGTTTTTACAGGCAATCACTATATGCTACAAGGGAACCCATCAGATTAAGCGATTAAGACATTGGTGAAAGCGATGGCATATGCCTAAACTAACTTTTTCAATGTCTAAAATAATTACTGATGAAGGCAAAATTCTCTACCTACCGTGAAATGCAATGTGTGGTGCTTTATCGTGGGTGGCCCATTTGATGACGCTCTTTTGAAAATGAAGGTGATTTATCTAAGAGTAAGTGGACTCTTAACTCACTTTTTAACTCGGCAGCAGATTATCGTGTTACAGTGTGTCATTTTACATGGAGCTGGAGTAAAATGCCTCGATGCTTTGAATCGTTAGTCAACTCTAGTCATTTAAACCTTGTTTCCATCACAAGGCTAAATTTACGAAAACTTGCAAAAAAGTGATTTAAACAATGAGTATTTTTTGGGAATTTTCCGGCATTGTAAGTAGCTTTATATAGGAATACTCCGGTTTTAGGAAATGAAATTGCTTTGATGCATTTACGGTGTATTTTAATATACGTGGAAGAAGGTTCTCTAAAACTGTGCACATTATGAGTGTTTAATCAGTTGATAAATATTCATCTTACCTAGTGACAAGACGGGAAGCTTTTGTGGGGTAGAAATGTTGTTTTTGAATGATTAGAGAATTCGAAGGGCAGTTTTGCTTAACTGCTTACAAAGCTCTGGTCTAGTTCTTCAATCCTTTAATCCTGCTTCGAATCCTAATCTTCCCAAAATGAATAATTAGCCAAAGAAAAACACATTTTGTAGAGTAAAACTCGAACATTGTCATAAAAATAGTAAAACTTATTTACAGAAATATCGGGAATAAAGCAAGTTATTTTGTAGAAAAGAGCTAGTAGTTGCTGTGTTGTGACTTGATTCACAAAGCACTGGGGCGAGGAGTCGCCACTTTCGGGATAGTTGTTACCGTGTTTTAAAAATCAATTTCTCTGTAGCTTTCATCGTTGCAGTCTAGAATTGGGTTGCTTGATTCTGAGGTGTCACTTGACGATTCTCTACTCTCTGCTCTAAAGACATTGAATTGTCAATGTCTTCGTCACTTGCATCACTGGCACTAACGTTTTCTTCCTTCTTCGGCGATAGAACCTCTTGAAACTTTATCGAGATCCATAAATTCATTTAACTTTGAATAAAATAGATTATCTAACGCGTAACTGATCTCTTTGTCATTTATTCTTTTACGACTGAAAATGGCAGTAAAGTTAATCCTTCGATTTCGGCTCTTCCTATCATTGAGAAGCAGAATTCACCAGGCGTTCGATTGTTCACCCACTAATAGGGAACGTACATACATACATGCATACCAATTTTCTGAAATTCTTAGTCACAAAGTACCATAAAAGAACCGAAGATATCTTTACAATCGCAGGGCATTTACTCAATTTCTTCAGGACCTACCAGTCACGGATTAATGAAAAAAATGACGACTACTTAGCGAGAATGACCCATTTCGTGCAAGTTTATCATACAACCTTACTGCCATTTTTCAATCGTAAATGTAGTGCTGTTCATGGATCCATCAAGCTACTGCCGTGTTGTAAAGCTTGCTTCTTCTTAATAGCGTCCTTCTCCTGGCGTGGGCCACAGAATCCCAACACAACAGAGTTTTTGGTTGTGTCCAGCCACTTCCTGTCCAGCGATTCGCACACTTTACAGTGCCTCATCTACTATCTGGTTGACCTCCGATTCTGGTAAATTCTTCGAAAAAAGCCCAATCCACTTCAAATTCTCCTTAGCTAGATCGTAGTTGGTGAGTGGAGCATCGTAGTAAAGGCTGTCTGCGACCACAGCTTCATGATCAGTGAGGTGAGAATCGTCATGCCTCTGCAAGCGAAGTAAGCCGCATTTGCCACAAAGTGTGGAAGTCCGATGGAGGCTTCAATGGCTTGCGACAGGATAATCAAACGCTGTTCCATCTCGATATCCTTGAAGCCAGTCACAGCCAACATGGCGGGTTCTAACTTCTTCACATAAAACTGATGAATACTAGGGCATAAAAACTCGCTCTAAATACTTTTCGGTGGTTTTGTTAAATACAAATCATTCATTTTGCTCACTAAAATACATGAATTCAACTCTAAAACCAAAAACTAATTTCTCGACTCCCTAATTGGTCAATGTTGCTAAAATGACATTGCCGACCAGTATTCACTATGGATAGTTATTCAAAAGTTGAAAAGTATAACCAACCTCACTAGTGAAACCGGCTACCTGGGTCACTTTGAGATGACTGACAGCAGCACCAACAGGAGGTCTTCAGAAGCAGAACCTGAATGAAACCAGTCAGTGATGCTAGTCTGGCCGGGTTTGTATGGCAGGATTCGAAGGCCATCTATCAGCTGAGATCAATTGGATGCCAGTCGATCAATGCAACCGACCATTTCGCTCATAGGGACACTAGGTATCCACGGCGAAGCGCCGACACAGCGTCATCTTCTACTGAATGATGTTAGGCGGTCTTCTCGGCCTGAGACGCGAGTACATGTCAGCCTGCAACTGAAGTCAAGAAGGTGGATGAGTAGAAGCGGTGATGTATCGAGGAAGGAGGAGGAGCTGGAGAGGAAGTCAAAGAGAGTAGATAGAGGCAACTTACGTTTCCACCACGCGGTGTATATGGCATCGACGTGGGGTAGGGCCAATCTTCCAGTATCATCTGCAGAAAATCATGACCATCAATTTTAAAGTCAAGTTGATCACGTTTGGTTACGGAGATGGGTCCAAGTGGAAGGGATCCATTCCTTTGACCGTCACTGCTTGGGATAATGATCATATTGAAAGCAAATGCAAATATTTATTTCGGTATCAATTTTAGCTGCACGACATTGAACTTTGTTTCTACTTTCTCAGTAGGGAAAAGTTATGGTTATTTGGCAGATTCTGTACATGAGACCGCAACAACGCTTTGGCGACTAGCGTGCCTAGGGCTTGCTTACTGCAAATTCAGCACATCAGCACATGAGAGTATTTGGGTAAGGAGTAATCGGTGACAGTCCATCTCACAATGCTTCTCCACCACCGCCACCACCACTACCAGAACCTCCATCTTTTCACAACGAAACACCGATCGAGAATACGTAAAACCTCCCTTTAGACTCCTACGTGGGGAATAGAGGTTTCAACTTTCAATTAATTAAATCCCCTAGGCCTAACAACAGGTTAATTTCTGGAGATGAGATCCTATTTAACCGTCCGTATTGCCCACTAACGAATCAAGACGAAATGCCCTTCCGAATGGATGGTTTGAGAAGGGCTTTGGACGGCGAGGCCTATCAAACCGAATCTAGAGATCCTGTTTAGCGAATATGGCAATCGAAGAGTTGTTACTAGTTGTAATGTATAATGATACCAAATCCAGAGACCAGACTATATGGAAATAAGAATCTTTTGGTTTGGAAAAATCTGCCCTTTATACAAAAATTTTCTAAACTCGGAAAAAGGAAGTCTAGAAGGATTTAGCTACAAAAATATCCATTAGACATTTGCATTTATTCCTATTTTCCACGACTTGTTTCACCTATTGGATTAAAGACTTATGAGTTGATCTTTCATGGAAATTTTGAGCGTCATAGACAGCCGAAGAAAGTATTCTTCAGAAAAAGTTATCCTTCAAACCATTTAGTGGAATCGCTAGGGAACAATCCACTTTAAATTGTTACCACTACCTGATGTAACAATCAGTGCTCAACTCTACTGTCAGCTATTAGGGCAATGAAGTGACAATGCATTGAGGAAACACCTGCTCAAACAGGGTTGGTTTTTCATCAAGACAATACATGAACCCCTATGCACACAAAAAAATAGAAGATACTGGTTTGGAGGGCATTCCTTATTCTCTCACTTTGCTCCTCCTGCAGACTACCACCTACTTCCTGGCTCATCAATGCATTAGGAAAAAAGCGCTTTTGCAAAGCCGCTGGAAGAGGTTGAAAGTGACATTTGAGTTTTTCGTAACAATCCACCAAGAGATATAGTTTTGAGATGATTAGCCGAGAAAATACATAGCCTCATCAGGCCTATTTGATTGTGATGTTCAAGAACTAATAACATTATTGTAAGTCACAAATCGACTCTGGATTCACGGTAAACTTTCAGGAAAGGATTACATTGTGGAAAAAAACGCCTGTAATCTACTTCTGTCAGATATCGTTACGGGTTTCTCCCAACTACATTTCTTGGTTGTGCCTGTAAAATAATTTGTGAATCGGTGTTTTAAAGGTTTGTTATTTGACTGGTATAAACAGCTATGGAAAAAGTAGCTCAGGGGTAATGTTAGTAGCATTTCGTGTGTCTAATAATCAAATAAAGATCCAGAGGCATTAGTGAAGAAAAAACTCCATTCATAATTAAAAATGAAACAAATAAAGGCTTTAAAATTAATGAAAATGAGCAATGCTTTTGCAGCGAAATTTAAAGGTATTGTAATCTATTAATTTTGCTACGAATGAGCCAGGAGTTCTACATTTTGCAATCGAATGTTAATGGGCTAATATCGCATTTAATAATTCATATAACATTTGAGTTATTTTCGGTGGTAAAATTATAGAACACATAAATGAATTAATTGTGCGATGGACGAGATCAAAGTAATCTTGTTTTCCCCTTTACAGTTGGATAACCATCAAGAACCGCCTGAAGATATCAGAAAATGACCCGAGTGCTTTATAAGGATGGAAAACACCGAAGGCTGCAATTGGGTGGTCTGTAGGAACCCCCAGTGCGGTTACCGATTCTGCTGGGATTGCCTTAAAGTCGTTGACGCCCACTGGTGATTGTGCTGCAGCCCCTTACCTGGCTCTTTGCCGCACCGAAATAGGCATCTCATGGTGCGATTATACTTCTACTACAACAAATACCGCAATGAAAGGGCCCTATTGAATTTGGAGATTGATCACACCTAGAAAATCGACTCAGACTGTTGCTGCAAGCTTCCTCATTCTTGCTGCCATTTTGACAGACAACACTGATTCGCTTCCATTCCAGTTCATTCAAAGCGACCCCCAAAGTGCCACCGATGAGCCCCTGTGGTTTCTTCGAATCATCTCCGAGTGAGAAGTGCCAATCGACGCGGAACAGATGCAACCTCTAGCTGAATACTGCAAGCATCGTTGTGAGATTGTCCCCGAGCAAATTCAAGAGGGTTGTGAGTGGAATACATGGAAATGCATTACTTTCAAGTGAATAACGCCAATTTTGATAGAAGTTGTGTAGTAGTTTATTTCCTGAATATATTCGTTTTTTCCTTTTTCTACTCCACTGAATAGATTTTGTCACTCGAACCGAAATTCGATGGTGTTTTAGCAGTTCGCAATGGCGGGAATCTGATTTAAATAGGGAATGTCGTAGCAATTTCCCCAGCAAAACCTCATCGAAATAATTTGCCAAGCTACTTAAGAGATGTAGGATTTGATGACCCACATCGATATGGTCCCATTCGTTGTATTTTGAACCGATTTCGTAAGGACAAGAACGCCCTTATGGAGCGGTTTTTCAACAACTAAAATATCACCTCTCAACAAAGTGTATTGTCGGGAATCCTTCGGTTTTGGCTCTGGAAAACATTTTCTATAGTATTCAATCCTTATGAATACAGTCATGGATGAAGTTGTGCAACTGTATTGACCAATTAACAGGGACTAATATGACAACTTCTGATTTTTAGTAGAAACGCTATTTTTGTTCATTTTCCTTCAAGCATTTCAGCCAAGAGTTCCTATTTAACATATTATGTTGTAATACAATTATCACCTATTTTTGAGCCTCACTGGTAAGTGAGAATTCTAGGTTAGTGCAGACTGATATGTCCGAAGTTCACCGTTCCATTGTTGCATGCGCCGCATGACTATCGGATTTCAGTGGATCGTTGCGAACTGGCCTTTTTTACTATACTGAAATTCGTTAGAAGTTCGACTCATTACATAGCTGTAAAATTTATTCTAAAGCACAGACTTCCTACAAGACTACTATCAAATAAAATGGAATTAAACCAAATTGATTTGATATAATTTTTACTGCTGATTAAGTAATAGGTAATATTTTTGCATACTTTTCCTTCAAATAACCTTGAAAAGCTGAGTGCGGCCTGACCAACCCTCTACGTTGAATATGCGTGACGTCAGTTATTCAGACGTTGCAAACTAGATTAGGGAAACCTTTCAAGACTTGTTACCCGGTCTACAAGTCAGTCAACTCCACTATTGCCAATCTAAGTCGGAAAAGTGCCCATTCTCATTAAGCGCATTCATCTTACACACACATGTTTCAGAAATAGATATCGAAAATTGTAAATATATTTGTTGATGAAAACTTTATGAAATGCGAGGCCAACGACCTTGATTTCAAATGCGGTGGTGGAGAAAATTTGTTCAACGGACGTAGGTCGGTGCACAGCTGATCACTTGGAAATCCCTACGATAAATATGCTTGCAGAGACCATCGACAAATTGCCACGTATTCGGAACAAAGTTAAGAGGGCAAATGACATGTTCGGATTCTGACAAAGCAGATTTTAGCTCACAAGCGTCTCCTTACTGCGGCTTGGCGCTAACATGCATGACGACCCCGCAAGAATAGGTAAGAACGTCCATTAAAAACAATTTTTTAATTAGTGATTAATTGGTCTAGAATGACCGTCTTGGTCTTTGGTACACGAAAGAGATGGGTGGAAACATCCATAAATTCCAGTGGCAGTGAAACGGAGAGTCCCTTGATGAGGGATTACGAAACGCTGACGTTGGACACCGCAGATATGTGGTGGTTCCGCACGCCGTGGAGGATTTTCCCTCTCCACATTTATGCATATCCGGATTTTTTCCTTACAAGGCTATTGCAAACGTTTTCTCTAATGAAATTAGGTGTGAATTTGATAATGATGGTCTCAAAATACACTGTTTAAAAACAGTGTCAGTTTTGTGCGTGCGAAAACTTTTGATGTATCCAGGTGGAGATGTTGAACATAACACGAAGCATTATATTTTATAACCTAAGGTGGCAAACAATTTAATTTACTTTTATCTTATTTTAGTGTTTCTTATGCTGTTAAATCAGGGAAAAATTATGAATAAAAGAGTTGAATGTAAGAGGTGATCCTTCTAATTTCTTGCCCCAACAATTGTCGAAACTGCTAAACTGTATCTATAATTTGTTTTGCAGCTCCTATTCTCTGTTTTTGCAAATTTACTAAGCAGAAAGCGATAAGGCATATATCAAGGTTTATGGAGAAATCAGCTTCGGTGATTCAGACATGAATCTCTTTTGAAAAAACAAGGTTTTAGCTTGACGAATGGTTTACTCTTTTGATAGCCGACAATGTTTGACCCCGTAAGTCATTTTTCAGTAGCTCTCTTAGTGGACGTCCACGCTGGCACAAATCAAAATGAGATATAAAGGATTTAGTATATGGTGCAGGCTTTTTAAAATTCAATATTTTATAAATTTTAAACGAAATGTTAATTAACAAATATTCAAGAGGTAAAACAGCAGACGCTATTAATTAAACTTTATCTAAATCGGAAGCCACAAACGTTACAAAGTGACACCATTTTTCGAAAAAATCAAGCAAAAAGGCTAACCAGCTAATTGAGCATAAGGTTTGCATTTAGAAAACAATATAAAGTAGTTTAAACGTCGTAGTGGATGATTCTCTCTCGAACTAGATGGAGCAGAAATTTGATGGATTATTTTTGTATTGCTTCCGCAAAAAGAGTAATTTCGGAATCTTTAAAGAAGCCAATTTACGATTTTATTCATGGAAAATCCCGGTTTATGGAGTATTGAATAAAAAGCACTTTGAATTCAGTGACTGGACCCAATGAAAACATGCAGAAGCTCCTGATTCCCAAAACCACTATCAAAAAGATATCTCCCTGTCAAGGATCTCTGACAGCTTTGCGGTTCTGTTCCATATTAGACAAGCCGCGGTGGCCTTCTATCGGTGTCTCTTTTGTGCTGAATTTCAATGGATTAAATGTATCCTTTTCAGTTTATTATTTTTGCTTTCCCTTATTTAGATGAATTTCTCGTACCCATTCGCAATCGGGATGGCGTTGGTTATCGAATGTATCGACACCTGCAGCCGATTACTATACCTATTCTTCATTGCGAAATAACAACATTGCAGCCACTCATTTTTACATCTGTTCCTATTCCTTCCTTTTTAGTACCTAAATTAGAGAAAGTTTTGTGCTATCATCAATGGTTATATAGGAATTGCTCGTTGTAGGATACTCGTGATGTAAAGCACAGAAGTTGAATGACCTCAGCTAGAATTATTTCGGCTGGTGGTGTGAAGATTGGATTCTACTTGATTGCAATGAAACATTCCTAAGTAGATAGCAAAATTATGGATTTTCCTACTTCAGAGTTTCAAACCTAGCCTAAACCCTACATGTGAATAGCAGGTCCTTCATTTTGATCGCTTTACAACGCGAAAAAGCCTCTTTCAATTAGGCAGATATTTTTGTGTTAATATTTAGACTATGATGAATCTGATTTAATGGCATTATTTTTGCTAGTTTCTTGATGGAGTTGACACGTGGACTCCTTAATTCAACACTAGCAACCACTCTGTGTTGTTATGGTTACAGGTCAACAAGACCGAGACTGTTTATGATTCGAACCATGTAAATGACATGTGATCGAGTCACTTTAGTACTGCAGGGATCTTTTTTACTGATCATGGGAGGGTAATCAATCTACATATGTATCGAAGTATAAGATGATTTTGTCATAGCGTTGCAAAAACAACGAGCATTATTTATTTCTGCCGAGGATCACAATGCTAGAGGATGTTGGCTCAGTTGGCAAAGCGACTGCTCTTAATTCATACCGGTAATTGGATAGAAGCATATAGAGCGCCAAACAACCAGAATAGAGGTTTCCTTGAAATCGGTTTGGTAGATACTACTATCATACCATTTAATAATCTGAGCAGGTTTTGAAGCTAGATGTCTCGGTGTGAAATTTTATGATTTCGCAATAGCAATAGCAGATAGAAAGTGTGGATTTGGCTTTTGATAGCGCAATATACTTTTGCATAATGGAATATCTTCATTCCGTTCCACCTTCGAAAAGAACTATTTGCAATAAATGCCTAACTCAACGTTCTTTAAATCGTCCAGACACGACCAGACGAAAATTAATTGGTAATTATTGCTCATGGAGAAGCTAATTCGGATCATTAGATGGCCTGCAGTGTCACTTTGAATAATTGAGAAGTGGATAACTTCGTTATAGAACAAAAAGCACAGTTACCTAAATGCAGCTATTAAGGCATATTAAACAATGGCCATTATCTGGCCTGTAAATGTATATATCATTGGATGGCGACGAAAACTTGTAAGCCATGCACAGACCACTCAGGTAGCACTCAGGGGCAGCCACATTTGATCAGCATTTGTGGGTTTGTTGGCAGCCCCTCCTAGGTGTCCTCGCCTAAATATTGGGAAACTATGTATGAAACAGGTCCGGTTTGAGCTGTCTCCTGTGAGCTGTTGGTTTGAAATACGTCGGCATTTCAGCGCACAGGAGTAGGTGGATGCCTGCAATGAGGACCGTGAACAATACGCCGATCATTGTATCTCCCTCGAAGAGGACAAGATGGGGTTTCGTTGCCTGGAGTAGAACCAAATGAATCGCCATAAAAAAGAACAAAGAGAATCAATATTGTAAAGTTGTTGTGAAAAAATTGAGAATTCAAGTGAAACTTAGAGCGCTCTGAGTGCATTGCAACGCGATCCCCCCGAAATTCCAATGCAAACATGATTAATACACCCATTCAATTATGTACTTTCTGTTGCATTGTTCATGAATAATAATTGTAGAGCTGCCTTTCTAGTTTCTGAGATTTTTTCTTTAAAGCTGAGCGCTCTTCTCAGTCGGCGACTTGAGTTCATGTCATTGGGGCAGTTTACGTATCCGCCGGCGGGTGGCAACCGTGGAATCGACGTGGGATCGACCAGAGACCGGGACGGAGATCGGGGTGGCGGAGATGGTGGGGTTGGAGCATGAGGTTGAGGAGGTAGAGATATAGGTTGGAGCAGAAGTTGAAAATGACCAACCACATTGGGGACAGCAACGGTGCAAGTCCTCACTGCTTTTCTTGAACAGACTAGAGGGGGGCCATATGTATATATATGAATTTTATTTAAATGTCTTTCACGTCAAAACCTCGTTATAACATCTATTAATCTGATGTGTATTACACATCATTTCATACTTTTATAACAATTCGGGAATCATTGATTGCAAATCATTCACTAATTTATGACCGATCCCTAAATATATAAATTGAATTTTCCGAAAATCCTCTCCATTTTATTACTAAGAAATAGATTTAGGTATGATAGAAAATTTGGAAAGGAGCTGCGGGGAATACCCAAAATTATATACTGGTGGCATGCAACCGTTCCTTTCTGTGCCAAGTGGAGCAATGTCCCAATCCAAAATAGCAAATTCAATTTTTTTTCAAATCCCATCTTTCTCATAGCAGCTACACTCTGAACCATTGTAAAAATGCAGAGTTATGGACAAAGGCGGGGGAAGATGACGCTGTGTAGTTTAAATTAAGCCCTTTACATTGTGTGATGGGCAGAAACGCTTGGTCATCACTCAAGGTTATTATTTTCTCGCGATGGCTCGGCCGATCTTCCAACACCCCATTCAGTCGGCTGTAATTCTAAAATTACTTATTCACCATTGTTACCATATTTAGATCGTATATAATTTAACATGAAAATGCTTCTAATTCAAGTATGTTTTTAGACTCAAAGAATCAAAATGTAAGTTGTTATTGTTCTTAACTTCACGTGCCCTGAAATTCTATCAACGCTATTAATTGAAACTAAGCGTCATTCTCTCATCTATATTTCCATTTATTGGGGCGCTTATAGGTAAAATAAAACTAACCCCCTCTATTAATGGAAAGAAATTTTCGAAATAAGCATGTTTTTTTTAAAAAAAAAACTAAGCACAATATATAGGTCAAGTTTGTTCCTGATGGGTGGGGCAAACCTAGCTAACTTGCAGGCCACAAAAGGTAGGTGCGAAAGGGAGCACTGTAAATCCCAAAGTTGAAGTTTCACAGTCGAAAATCAAAAAAACGTAATATTACAAAAGTGTGATAAGGTTTCAACGCACTAACGTCGATAGCCTGCCGTTATTCCTGAAACTCCTAAATAATCATACACGTTGACAAATACCTTTAAAGGAAGAATGAATAACGTAGCAATTTTAACAGAATTTAATTGCAATTTCCTAACTTGCTGAGGTGTGACTATAGAGGATTATCTGTGTATGAAAATGCCTTCATTTGCATTGTTTACTAACAAGTAATGTATTTCTAAATTACTTTTTAATTTAAAACCAGCCTTCAAACTACTGCTACCTCAGTGCAGATATTGAGCTCTATATAAGCCTCACTGGATAAGTTTTCGAGATCTATATAAATCATCAACGCCTTTATTTACCTTACAATCGCAATTCAATCAAATGTGATTTATGCATAATCCATCAAAAAATATATTAATCCTTATAAATTAAATTTCGATGTGCTGATGCGGAACTCAGTAAAGGAACAGGAGATACGACAACGGATAAATAAGGGTATTCAAAAGTACCACTAGGTTTACCATCACCGCCTCGATCACCGCGGGGCTCATAAGTACGATCATTATCAGGTTTACGATCTGGTTCAGCTTCTGATTCAGCATTAGGTTCACCACTACATACAAACACCACCACGTTCATCACCAGTTTCACCAAGATGGTGACCGCTAGGACCACCACCGCGATTACCACCATGCTCACCACTGGTTTCATCACCACGGGGTTCACCAATTCAAGGTTAACGACCACATACAACACCATTAATACCAAAAAATATCAACTCCACTACAATAAATCTTAAGAATTTGAACGAAGAATTTTTTGCATTTTAACAAAAAAAATCAATCTCTTCAAAATGTTAGTGTACTCCATTATATATATGCGTTATGCTCAAGGTGATAAATTTGCGTTATTTTATAAAAAATTATATTTCGAAACACTCTAAAGGAACGTCTAGTTAGGTGGAACTAGTCTTAAGAGAATTCGTAAGCGCATGATTCAAATTTCGTAAATTAAATGCTACTTATTTTTCATGAGAAAGACTTCATTTTTAAGTTTCGAAGTCGGTTAAATTAATAAAATGGTAGTCCCCTGGGCTGCTCAAGAGTTAATTCTTTTTATATTTCAAGGTTTGTAGTAAATTGTAATGCCTTTGCAGCAGTTTGTCTGTAGTAAAACTTTAAATTACTAAATTAACCTTTTCACGCACAAAGACTGCATGGGGAGTCTTTTTGATGTCTACGGCCATCACTCACAATCACTGCAGTGAAAATGGCATTTTTATTAGATCCTACTTATCTTTGCATGTGTAGTTGCAATTTAGTTCTTTGCCATATCAAAAATTTCCAAACGTTTAGTTTAACAAGTAAAGAAAGGATTCATTTGAAAGTTGCATTTATTAAAAATATCCCATATAGAATAATTTTATGTGCTTGGAGCCTTGCAGTCAATGGAACCGATGGCATCCTGGAATCCGACGAATAAAGTGCTTGCTATCGATTTCGAATTAACTCCCTCAATAAGGAGAAAATCTGATTCAGTAACTCGAAGCCGATAACACGCAAAAATCTCCACGGAAGTAAGAATTATGAGATTCCCCACGCTCCCCATGGGCATAAACTTGCTAGATCCGAGTGTAGGGAGGCGATTAAACGTGACATTTGAATGCATGGATGTAAGAAAAATAGACAATTTAAAACTCGAAACTATAAAAGCCTATTTGGGTGCATCATTTACTGGGAGTGGCTTCTCGGTAAAAATGGCACAGTGGTCTGGGGTAGGAGTGGCAGCTTAAAAATTAATCATTAGCATCGACGGCACCGCCAAACTAACCAAAACTCAATAAGAAAAAAAATCGTAAAAACTCAAGACTAGGATCTTCTGCAATCAACTTTGCAAAATTAAATTAATCCCTAGTATTTGTAACAATCGAAGTTACCACCCTACGGCAGTGTTCCGGATCGCAACTTGGAAGCCCTGGGAGCCAATAAATGCATATGCCACTTACCGACTATCAGGCGTCGATTCCTCTTATACATTGTAAACCATTTTATTCATTGAAATTTCACTATCATAGTGGTCTTCATGCTCTAAGCACGAAGTAGACCAATCAGCAGTATCGCCATCAAATCGAATATGCCTTTCCCAAACATTCGCGTAAAAATTCACCAGAGCCCTGGCCACATAGTGTTGCAATGTGGCTTCTACTGCACTGGAATTATAGTGTTCAAAGTCTTTAAACACTTCTAAAGAGGATAAGAATGTCTCAAGCCTGAAAGATGGACATACCTGCATGGTCGTGAACAATCACACAAGAGGGTGCTAATGAGCAGCCTAAGACACTGGCAACGAACAACAAAATCAAGAATGGCTTTACCATTCTAATAGCCTCATCTTCCATGTAGTGTGCATTTATATGCTCAAGTTTCGCCTAAGAGGATGATACAAATCTATTGAATAGGGTTAATTGGACGAAGTAACTTTTTCTTTGTATCAGCTGAAATCAAAAATACTGCATGTTCAAAAATGGGAAAATTCAAGGATAAGGATAACTTACTCAACCTTGATTTTGATTCCCCACTTGACCATAGCTGCAATTAATGCACGAGGTTTACTCGTGGTGCAATACTTATGGCCATTATTCGCCGCCTATTTCCATCAAGAAAATGCATTTCTGCAGATTTATGAAATATAGGGGCTACTTAAGCGTAATGACAACAAATAAAATTTCTTACAAATAATTTTACTAAAACTGTTCAACTCGAAATTCTAATTAAATTCAAATGATTGCTCACCGAAAAATTTACTCCCCTAAACGATTCCCTTGGAAAGCCAGAATTACGACACTCGCTAATCCAAAAAATTATGCCATTTATTCTGGATAATTTTAACTGTTAAATTAAATTAATGTTAGAATTCCTTACATTTCTCTCATTTTGAACTACAAGAAAGGCATGTTATATTCTGAATACACATGGCCAAGAGAATAGAAACTTGCAATGCATTTAAAATAGTTCTGAATTCATGCTGTTCCACAGTCGATTGAATTGATGACCTATCGGAAGCGGGATAGTGAAGTGTCAGTTAATGATTGTAAAATACCCTTGATATTCATGGAAATCGAAGGGATGAAATCACAGATCAGAATGTATCGTGAGATGTTTCACGCTCGCCATGGACGAAAACATCCCTACTCCGAGGCTAAAATGGATATTATATATATATATATATATATATATATTCGAAACACCTGCAGAAGATAAGGATTTTGGCTTACTCAATCTACTTCAATTGGTGGTGATTTCGGAGAAATGCACGCAATTTAGTGCGAAGGTGTCATCAGCTTGACGGTGTGACGAGGCTTTCCTGTCACCTAGGTGCCATGATGCTTTTAGGTCACCGCAGCACTTTCCGAGAGATTTTGGAAGCATCTAAAAGCTACGAGTCTAGAGAGAGGTTCTTGCACCCCTTTAAATTGGTCTAGAAATTGTTCACTGAGCATGCGAATCTGAAGGGTTTTAAAGAAGGCAAGTTTGAAGAGCGAAAGGTAGAGGAAGGCGAGGAGAAGGACGTTGAGTGCGAGGACCTAGGATGAGATGGATTCCACCAGAGTCACCACAGGCTGTGACCAACTCAAAGTTAGTTTGGAAACACCCAAATTTGTCAGTAATCACAAGTTTGAAAGGACTCGACTGTCAGGTCATATCATATGTTCCATCCCAATATTTGTAAATCCACCGATACCTAAAGGGTATTTTGCCATTTTCGAATGTGCTAAGCATTATTTTATGTTCATATTAATTTAAACTAGTCGCAGTTTACAGCTGTTCGACGTTGTCATTTAAAAAAAAACTCGAAAAAGTTCCTAACTGAAATCGCCTCAAATCCTTCAAAATAACTCTATATTACAAACACTGCAATGTCCGAAACATTACTAATCCCTTACTAATCGAAGTTGCATTTATGTTTATTAAATTCTTTTATTCACAATTTGGAAAAATGAATTCTACAATGGGATCTCGTCTAACTCATGAGTCTCTACATCCTTTTAGTAGTTACGGAAAATAAGTTTCAGATGTTTTGCCAGGATAATGACCAGACTAATCTTTGTTAAAATTCCCAAACTTATAAGGTTTGAAGTCTCGATATTAGAGGAAGAACGGAAGAAGTCGACCATACCAGAGTGTGTATTATAGGCAGTGTGTCTGCAGTTGTGTACAGGTGCTTTTAGATTTTAGTTGACCTATTTTATCGGTAGATATCAGGCCCAATTAGATTTTGTTTAGTGCACAAGGTGAAATGGCTTCACACACGATTAGATACGGGGATTGTGAACCTTTAGGGGTCCCTGGTTAGCGATGCGATGGTAAATTCAGATTAAGCTGGATCACAACACTTCTGTCAATTGTATTGAACATTAACTTTGCCTCTGCATTTTGCTCTTTCAGCGATAGTAAATATTTCCCACTAACTTCAAATATTCAAAGCACCATATCAATGTCTCCATTTCTTGACTTGCAAATATTAATCTTAAAATAACGTTCGATAATCCAGATACATCAACAGCCCCTGTATAAAGGCTTTGCCTCAGATTATCTTGGTAAAAAAAACTCGGTAAATTAATGTTTCATGTTTTCTGGAATATTTTATTCTGCCATTTGTTACAAGGGCTACAAACTGAGTGGTTTGGCCCTAATTTATTTTGCCAAGTTTGTTTATTGGTATTTCAGGTCAATAAAGTTGTGTTTTATTTCGTCTAATAAACACTCGAGGGATGGATGCCTTCTCTCTTCTCTCGAGTCTTGGGACCCCCTTCTTAGCTTGGTTCGCTTACCCATCTAGAAAGAGAACTTAAGAGCAGCTGTCCGCTACATTCCTGCTGATTTCGATTGGTACTTGAAAGACACGTCTGAACCATTCTACCGGCTCTGGGTATTATTGAAGATAGAAGTATTAGCATGTAGGCTGAGCTGGGACACATCTCAATCTTTTAAAAAACCTACTGAAAGACAATCCATTAAATTTGACATCCGGAAAGCCTAGCTTAACTAAATATATGTTGTAACACCTTTGGTAACTACCGATCTTCAGGCTACTACTACTAATCAATGTCA
>JAUOZQ010000955.1:0-20431 GCA_030710315.1 Anomotaenia brevis
AACTGAATTGAGGCTTTTTAGAGGCTATAATTACTGAATTAAGGTACTTGAAATTTGATATTTTCGGGCTTTGAATAATAATTTAAAGAAACTGAATGAATGAATGGGAGCTGCTGTTCCATTTCAAAGGTTCTGTTTAACGGCGCTGGTATCAGAGTCAAGAAAGAGTTTGTTTCCTTACAGTGAAACCGTGTGTGTGGTAGATCAACAGATGTTTAACGAATAACTTCTTCTTTCTCAAAAAGCTACAAATTGTTCGAGCTAGTTCTGCGAATCACTCAAACAAGTACTTTTTTGAATCGAAATATCAAGAAGAAGATGTAGATACGAAGTTTGACCGATGTGACTACTGAATGGCTACATGAACATGCAGAGAATTAGTTAGAATGGAATTGCTTGTTAATAATATATGGAAGAACCCCATGTAAACATCATTAAAAACCACGCCGTAACTCACAACAGGTTTATAAAAAAGTTTATAATCATTAAGGTCCTTACCAATTGGTAGTTGCTCACAAACGTCAAGCCTCACTTACCTTTAACTCCTTTAAACATTTTGTTACCAAAATTAATTGATATACCAGTAAATGTTGCCTCTTTTTTCTGTTTCATGCTATTTATTTATCTTCATTAAACTCTTTCTTACAGCCTTTGTAGTGACAGTAACAGTCTGATATAAGACCAATCTCCTGTGCTTCAGGCTGTTCTGATGACCTCTTGACCTGAATTTACTTTTTTTGCCATCTACTTAAACCTTGGGATTTCCTAGTGCCCTTTCGACAAGTGGGTTTTTTGAACTAAAAAAATTTTGAAATAATACTAAAGGTTAGAGCAACTCGTAGCCATGATGATGTGCATCCAGTCATGGAGGAGAGCAAAGTCGTGGACCAGAGTTTTTACAAAGAAGGTGGGGTAGTGAGGAACATTGGATGTGAGGTATATATAGCGTTTACTGATGCTCAAGTGGGTTGACCTGATTTGATGATAAAGAAACTCGGCCAGTCATCTTAGGGTTAAAAACGGTCATATGGAAAACTCAAATCTTCCTGTTTGGTGGTGGTATGTTGCACTCAGGTAACCGTAGGGTCACTAAAATACCCCCACCAAGACCCAAGGCGGGTACAGTATATGACTCTGAAATTTCGTTTAAAAAGAAGAAGCAACCTTGTAGTATTTGAAATCTCACCGATAAGAACTAAAGCTTGGTCTACCTGAGGTCAAGCTTGCTATAATGAAATGAGACATCACGAGGAGAAATTGGACACAGTAATAATCTACTATCTAATAATAAGTGGACACAAAATATCCTTAGCAAACAAACAAGATAAAAAGTTTCCTTGTATTAATAAACTTTAATCCGAAAACATTTATCTATGCGACATTAGTTTATTCGCAGCTTCATTGCCTAGGAAGAAGCAATAATCAATCCTTTTATGTAGTCAGATTAATGAGAAAATTGGCTACCCTATAATCAGCAAATCAAAAACGTGCCCAATGTGTACTTTACTGAATACCAGGAAACACTTCAAACCCGCTTCAAATCAAAGCACCCGAAAATCCATAACGAAGTTAACACTCCACCCCTAACTGGAGCTTTGGCAACTTCAAATCTCGAGTTATGGGGTTAGGCAATACCTTGTCATGCGGATTGGGATCTTCTTTTAAAGCAGCACGGAATGTTTAAAAGTTTCATTGATAAATGAAAAAAATCAGACGAGCATTGATGGATATCAGTCGGTCAATAGAGTTGAGCTGATGTTTCAGTAGTGCAACCAGTCAGGAAAATAACCTCTGAGAACCAATTCTATCATTGTTTGGGGCCGTTCGGCTTCACTATCAGGCTTTCGTAGCACTCACTATGGGTGCTTCGTGGCCGCTTCTGTCCACATAGCCAGTCGTATTTGCATGGTTTGAGGACCGGTGTGACGAATCATCGATAGAGTTGAGGTGAAGAATTCTAAACTAGTCTGAACTAATCGGTCTAGCAGTCTAGCAGAAAGTGGACTAGAATTGCTGAAATTGCACTGGATTTCAGGAAAAAAGTGGGTAAATATTAGAGGTTTTTCATCCATACATTACCAATGATCACAATTCGAAACACCTAGGGAGTTTACAAGTTGAGGATCAATTTCTGCACTTAAAGAAAAAATGCAATTGTTTGCATCACGTTCCTTCTTCTATGGGATTTGACTGTTCACACTGCACAGAGAGAGGAGCAAATGTGAAAATACCTTAAAGTACAGAAAATTAAAGGAGTACATAGCTAAATCTACCTCTTAAAACGAACTTCGAGGCAAATCGTCGAAAACGTTATAAGCTACGGAGCGTGACAATGTAGATTCACTGCTTGAACGCTAGCAGTGACATTGGAAATGGGGAAATGAAGGACTGCATGCTAATGTTTTTGTAATCGCATTGACGTAATGGCTAATTGTTCGTTTGTAAAGGATATTCTGAGTCAATTTATTATTGGATAGTAAATTAGAGCTATGTCCGATTTCCGCTTGTGATGTCGCATAGCAATACAATAAGCTTGACCTGAAAGGATGGCCAAGCTTTAGTTTATGTAGGTTACATTTCAAAAACCGCAAGATTGCTACTTTACTTCACACGAAATTTCAGGGTCATATACTCTACCATTTTAATGTTAAGACTGTCTTCTAAACGACAAATTTCGAATCGCAACAGCATTTCACCCGGATCAGCAGCACTCAGCCTCTTTGACCAGTTCATAGACGTGTCCATGAAATGGAGGTCCTCCATTCCAACCAATTTTTCGAATTCTGTATCTCGAAAATCAGCCAGATATTATAATTGCCATTATCGCTTTTGTCCCATGTAACTGCTCTTCCTCCCCACAGCACCCTGCATCACTTCTGACCACTTTAAAAGGAGATATCTTGAAACGACTTAATTATAATAACAATGCTCAATCCTGCACTACATGATCCACCACCGTCTTTTAGCTGCCTTTAGTCTTGGCGGAGGTTTTCTAGTGACCCTAAGGATAAAGACCTGAGTTTTTATTTAAACCTAATGTAATTATTCAAATTTGTTTTTATTAAATCAGGTCAACCAACTTTAGCACCAGTACACGCTACGTCCTCACATTCAGTGATTCACACCCCAGCTCTAATGAACACTCTGAGGCGCACTTCTTCGCTCTGTTCCCTGGTTTTCTGAAATCATGACCTTACCTTGTAGCTAATCCATCTATGAAGACAATCGGGGTGTAGCTCAAAATTCCTCTTTATTTGTTTTTACTGATTTTTTTTTCTTGCAATGAAAAAATCTCTCACTTATATAAAGGATAAAATTACAAACTGAGATCAAGTTTCCTGTCGTAACAATAAGCTTGTGTCGCTTATGCTTTGAGCTGATACGGATACACTTTTCAAGGGTAGGATGCTAACGATCACGGACTAATCACAAATAGCTTAATCATAATGTGTGTGCAGTCGCCACTTCACCCAGCATGTGATAGTTATTTGTCCTAATACGTGTTCTTACTTCCATCTTCGGTTTCTTTTTATCCTAGGAGCTCTGAAAACTTAAAAACTCAAAGTATAAACCACTTTAATTGGCGAGCAGGCCAGGATTCGGCCTTCTTCTTCCTCGTCGTCGTCGTCGATTCCACTGGTCTCGGGTAAGGCGTTTCGCGTTTGGCAGAGAGCTCCTCCATCTTCTTGGCGAATGTGTGATGGTGAAGCAACTCCATTCACTCGAACATGGATTTTCCTCCACTTCAAGTACTACCATATGTCGATAATTGTAAACTTTCCTGAACTCGCCGATTTGCGTCTTGTGCCTATCAGAGTACACTGATTTGAACCTATTATCTGTATCGCGTGAAGTCGACTTGATCCAACTTTTTTTGTAGATTTTTACAGATTAAAGACAATTTTAGAAATTGGAGATCCATTTGGAGCCATACTACTAATTCTGCTGGTAATATATTCACTTTAATAATGGCAACATAGGCTATAGTGTATGTTCTTTTATGTTTCGCATTATTAAAGCATGAAATAGGGACCAGTAAATGAACGGATTTTTCTATGTTAGATTTTTCTCATAAATATTTAGCAGATTGAAAATATAAATCACCCCATTTATATAGCATAAATCATTAACATCTTAATCAAACCTTAGAAAAAAGTGTCAGTGTGTGATTTGCATACTTTTAAAGGGGAGTGAGAGGAAGCAATAGGTTAAGATGAAAATATTATAATCCTAAATTTAGGACCAACTCGTAGCCATGTTGATATGCATCCAGATAATTGAGGATTCTTGGCAGGTCAGAAATGAAGTCCAAGCTGAAAGTGTTGCATCTTCAGATGATTATTTGTAGTTTCCGGATAATCTGATGCTATTATTTAATAATCTTTCGTTATTTCCTGTAGAACATGAAAAGCTGTTTAAATCGTTGCTATGGCGCTTGACACTTTGTCGAATATACTTTGGAGTTACCACGTGTCCCGTTTCTTGTAGCCGTTATCTAACTGAAAGTTTACTAGTCCTACTATTTGGATTGCACAGATACTGGATATTTCCATGAGAAGCCACCGCTTAAAAGAAACCGATGTGTTCTCCCCCTACTACTGATGCATTCTATTATATCTCAAACCCAAATTCCATCATAAATCGAATTCCGAACTTGGAAAGTGTGATGCATTCAATTTAAAAAATTGCTCCCAAAATACCGAGAATAACCGGATGAAATAAGTGAAAAGGTTATCTAACCCTATTTCAATTATTCTTTCTAAGTGTTTTATATAAATTCATGAAAAGGAGATAGGAGAAATGTTTCTTGTCATTTCGCAGAAATCAAGGCTATGAAATAGAGTGTTGTCACTCCATACATAACCCTTGAAGCACATCCCAAATTGAATTCCTAACTGGATTGAGAGGATTCTAGTCAACTGTTCAAATCACACTCAAAGCCATTCTGAATCCCTTGCTGAATTGAGACCTTGTCAATATCTATTTCGCCATTTGCTATGACGTTACACTTATTCTATTTCACAATGCCAAAGAAACGGGTATACTGTGAGAGTCCCAATGAGAATGATATGCTTCTTTATAACGGTAGGCAGAAGGTTATACAAAGTCGATCAAAATATTGAAACGGTGCACTTATATGAAATGCTTCTTTCTTTCGTTAAATAATCATTTCCTTTATCGACTCACACACCGCGAACTCAAGTATTGTCAGTTTTTCGAAATAACAATTACCAAAAAGAATCCAGTTTGTCTTTTGCTACATTGTTACCAACGACTCCGTAAAAATTTTAATGTTCCAGTCTTAGTAGCTTACTGTTCATTGGCAATGGGCCTCTTCTGATTTCGTACAGGCAATCATTATGCAAGCATTTCATAAGGTGGCAATTATGGCGTTTCAATAGAGAATGCAATATAGAAGACAAAGATTAGTATAAAAAATCTTCCTATACCTGGCATTTATTAAAGGGTTGAAGTAATACAGCCCTAGTTCAAATCGCATTCAAACCCGATCTGGATTACTGACTGAAATGAGACGATGGGTTATCATACATGCATTATTCTGTCTTAAAGCTAACCTAAAATTAATGAGAGATAACAAAAGATTTAATCATTTGTGAAATGATGTCCAAAATGTGGCCAAAGATGAAATGAAATTCTAGTGCTTCACTCCATGTCTGATTTTTCGAAATTAATCACATATCCAATTCCTAATTAAGTCGCAATGATTCAGGTCAATTGCTCAATTCACAAGCGCACTAAATCAGAATACTTTGCTGAATTGAGATCTCACTTTCTGTTTCATTTTTTATCGGAAATCTGAAATCTGGCTTCCAAAGATAGGGAGGTAAGTGGAGTTTCCTAGTGAAGGCAAAGCTAAAACCAGAACATAAATAAAACCTTAGCCTAATTTCTTGGTCATAAAATAAATTTCTGAATTGTGACGAGAACATTTATGCAAATTGCTTAAATCGTATCTTAATCTAGTCCGATCCCAGGCTGAAATTAAACTACATGTCATCACATCTTGGTTCATCCCTTCTTAGAACTCTTTAAAATCTCATAAAAAGAGAATGATGAATGAAGTATCTTGTCAGATTGTAAATTTAACCATGGCTGAAAAATCACAGCTGAAATGTAATTGAATTTTCTTTACCCCATATATATGATTCCTTTCTTTCTCAAAGATCAGCACGCAATTGACCAGTTTCGTGGGCATTGTGAAACTCAATAGGTAGACCGTAATGTCGATATTTTGAAGTTTGCTTCGCAAAAGCTCAACTCAGCTAGGGATTCAGAGAGACTTTGAGTGAGATTTGAAGACATTAACTGAATATTCGCCCCCAAATGGGAATTCGGTTTTAGAGGTAGGGAGTTGGACAAAATAGCAGTAACACTTTGAAATCATTTAAATATATTTTAATTGAGGTTACGTCCGACGTTTGCAGCAGTTGCAGCCTCAATTCTAGATGTCTTTGGTAATTATAAATGCGATTTTTTTTCGAAAATAAATAAATTTCATTTTTTCTGCTTGAAACACTATCCAGGTCTTTTAGAAGCGAAGGCGGAGGAAATAGATTTTCTACGTGAATCTTTAAAATCCAATTTCAAATGTTCCTCCATGATGTTGCTGTCTAAGGATTATAATGGCCAAATGAGATGCTCAACTTTACTGAAATGTTCCTCTAGCACATTTGGTAAAAATTCTAGTTAGATGGTTTCGTGCCTTACCATCACCTTAAAAGATGACTGCGTTCCCCTCCGGAAATAGTTCTAGAACCACCATGGGCTAAAATGGGACGCCTGCTGAAATACCTAAATACTCTCGACCATTTATACTTCCTTGCTGATTTCCAAAAAATGACAACCCAGATCACTGCAGAACCCTGGCTATTTTTTGCGTTTGGGAAGAGGCAGCATTCGAACTTAACGCTCTGCTGGAGGTGCTGGAGGCCCGTCGGAGTAATTCACACTTTTCTACTACTCTAGGGCAGACCACCACTCTAAACGCTTCGAAGAATTCCTTTTTGAAAGAAGAGCTATTTAAACGGTGGAAGCGGGCATTTTTAGAGCACTACGAGGAAAATCGTTATTGAAACTAGGTTCTGTAGGTGTTACTTAAGCTCCGAAGTGATATTGGGCGCCCAGTCTTGCAGGGCCATCTAAAATTCTACTTAAAGTCCAATGGTCTCTTCTTTAGCCAACCAGTTTTCGGCAGTTTTTACCTTGAAAAAGCACCCCGTGAAATGTCAGGCATTCAGAATCGGTTTCTGTTGCGCCAGCGTCTTCCTCCACACGAGCGCCAACAATTTGAAATCTTACATGGATCTCCCTTTATAATTTTCAATTGAATTTCAGGCAACAGTCCAGGGATCAGGTATATAGTGACGAAACTTCGATTTCATTCGTTCTCGAACTGGCAAAACCTCGATCAATTCTCCCTTTATTGAACATGGATAAACGATTTCAGAAAAAGAGCGAAGCAGCCATGGTTCAGTTTCGGTCTGAGTCCAATTCAAACAATGATTCCATTCCTTTTCAATTTATTTGACCATTAGGCTAGGGATCTGTTTTCTGATGTCTTTTCATTGTATATTGTAATCCCTATTGAAGCAAAATCCACTTTTCAGATATTTTCATCACGATTTCTATGCGAAAAAAAAGTGTTCCATTGAACAATCATACATGCATTTATTTGCTACAAATGAGCAATTTAACAGTTTCGTGGGCACTGTGAAACTGACTAAGTGGGCTTTCATCGTTAATAACGAAATCCTTTATGGTAGAAATTCACACTCAAAAGGATTGGAGGTCGCCTTGCAAGGTTTATTTTAACAAGGAATTCCGATTGTTTTTGAGTTCGATTTGAACAATTTAAATGAATCTTTTATTTCTCAATTGGACTCAGGATAAAAGTTTGCTATTCAGGCAGGTAGTGAAAACACTCCTATTTCAAATATACCCTAGTTTCAGCTTCATTTTCAAACGCAGAAAAGCCTAATAATCTTTCTCTCTATAGTAGGAAATTCATTTTTTAAGTATTAGGAAGAGATTGACGCAAAAAGTAATAGGCTGTCTTCGGCTCACTTGAGCCAGGGATTCAGATTGTTTTGCAGTAAGATTTGAACAATTGACGTGAATCTTTTCGTGCGAATTCAGAAATCGATTTGAGTTTAAATTTATGGGAAAAGGCATTAAATTAAATATTTTTGATTCAATTTTAACCTTGATTTCAGCTAGGGCTTAATTTAACAACTCGACTTTAAAATGAATTTTAAGATTTCAGAGAATTTCTAGAAGATAACCTCATCGTTTCGATTCTTAAATTCGAAGCTGATAACGTAGTTTCAATTCCCTCTAATACTTTTACAAGTGTCAATGTGAACAGCACAGACAATCTCACGAACTTTGGTTGCTTGTGTTCTCTCAACCACCGTGAACAGATCACACTTCATCGTGTTTACAGCATAGAAGCACTATTCTTCACATACACATACACATAATTATTTTAACGACTAGAGTGTCCTAGAACCTTCTAGTTCCTATAGCCAGTGCTTCATACCGCTTTCACAGACCGGCAATCGTCGTAGTTCACTCTTAATCTCATGTGTGTGCGTGTGTGCTGCTTAGTCATTGCCGCCGCATATATGCCCACAAAACCTTCAAGATTCCAACGTGCTCCAAAGGTCATCCGATCTCGCCTGACGATGGATGTGTCTTTAGGCGCAATTCTTTTTTCGTAATTATTAGAAAAAAAAGAGATTAGAAACGTTGGTAGACGTCATCCATTGCTTCCTCTTGGGGGACCTTGCTTCTTTGAGATTATTTAATGAAAGGGAGAAGGTCTGTTGAGCTACACGCCTCTCGGGTTGTTGTTAGAGACACAGTGGATTTGTACTCTTTTAAACAAACAGGAATTGTGTTAAGGGGTTTTAAAACAGTTGACCGGATATCCAATTGATAAAATGTCTATTGTGTATGAGTAAGACCTTCTCATGAATTCCCAACTGCTCCAGTTGGTCCACGTTATTCTTAGCGTTGTCCTAGCAAGAGCTGAAGACTAGGCAACACACATCTCTACCGATTTGTTACAGCGAACATTTCAAGTCTTCTTTTGATCAAAGTGTAAGATTAAGACGCAACGTCGATTAGGTTTAGGTAAGTTTCTTCCGTGGGGGTAATTCGAACGAGCATTTGGCCTTCGTTGCAGCGATTGTTGCTGGCCGTTTTTCCTATTTCGTCTAGTGAAGGTTTATTAGGCATCACGGGTCTTTCAATTGATCAAATAACCCTAGGGAAAATGGTGTGACATGCGGGCCTATTATTGTAAATTGTGCAGTTTTTCTGAGAAATATAAACGTTGGACTGGCAAAGTCAGCTTTTGATCAAGTGCGCATTTCTCTAAGGGACGCATAGGCGGTTAATCGTTAATTAGGTTTTTGAAGATCACGCGTTTTGAGTACGCAAACACTTCACGGGGTGACTCAACCTCGAAAATAATTTTCAGAAATCAAAAACTGTAGATTTCACGTTGCCACCAAAGTCCGCTTTACAGGAATTACATTAATACATTTGTGGATAGTTAACTGCATGCCCAGTCCACGCACTTTAAGTTCACACACTTTTATTACGTCTGAATAGAACTGTTTCATGGCTTCCAAGCTGCGATTGTTGGCGGTGTCTCGCTTCTTTAAGGTCATCCTTAGAGCCTGCTAGACATTTTATTTGCCGTGTCTCGCTTCTTTAAGATAGTGCTGTTCTTGTCACATTAGGAAGACAATGGGAAGGATTGTTTGACTATTTTTTCCGATTATTTTGAAAATCGCAATCATATTATTTTACATCGATGTCGACGTCTGTCTCTGGTCCAACGGGACTCGCATTACTGGTTGTAGAGGTTGTTATCCAGTTTATAAAACTGGCGCTACTAAAGTGCTCGAAAGTTTATTGCGAATAGATAAGGTCCTCATGTTGGATTCTCGTCCTAACAGATCCACGACGCCATACCAGAGTATTTAAATTGAAAGGCTTGTCTGAATGTGTGTTGAGGTTTCGGATGACCTGAATTTGTAAGTGAACACCTAGGTCAATTAATTTTAAGCCAAGGGGTGTCGTTTTTAGCGATGCGATTGTGCTCTCAGGTCATTCTAGGGTGACTAAGCACTTGCAGTTACCCCTAAGCGGTATCTCCCTTCCTTGAGATCATTCAGTAAAAGCTAACACGGCTACTTCGATTGAAATAATAAAGCCAGGCCAAGGAAAAGGAAAATATCCACCCTACACAGCTGTGGAAGTCCAATTGTCATCTTGGCAGAATCTCACTTTTCTTCGGGGGTTCGTTGCCATAAACAAGCAAATAATTGTTTTCTCTAACTCACTGCACTGTTATTAAAGTCAAATTTTGGTGGAATGGGAATTAGGTGAGTGAGTTTCCAAACGGCTGAAAATCTGCCGCCTATAGATGAGATCCTCTAATTTTGTAATTAGAGCCTGTGCATTTTGGTCTCTTGGGGCCTCATTGTCCTAAATTGTTAAAAAAATCAGGAGTAATTGCATAGAAGGCAAACTGTTTGAGGTCAACACAACTTTTTCAAGTGCTCGACTATTAATTGATTGTTAGTGAGACAGAGTGAGAGAGCGTGTTTTTGAAAATTAGTGAAAGAACACATCAGAAACAGTAAATCTCACATTGCTGTACGAGTCCGTCAACCCTGATCTACTCTGTGATATCTCACTTGTTTCCTAAGCAACATGACTCGATTACTCGAATAGCACTAGGTTGCACGAAGGAAGACCAGGAGGTAGATGGTTAGGCATGCAGGCCCGCTGTTCGCTTTTGGTGAAGTTAGACCCTCTCCTCCTGTATTTTGAGCGTAAATTTAGGATTCCTAACAGCGATCGTTGTTAGCCGTTTTCCCGAGCGGTATCTCACCACTTTGAGACCATCTAATGCCAGCACTAAGTGACAGAATAACAAAGGACATTGGTTGTTATAGAGACAAGGGGACGTATAGAGCTTTTTTGTCGTAAATCATTTTTAAAATCAGTTGCTTTTACACAGCTTCTGAAGTACACTTTTAATCGAGCAGAAATTTAATTAATGGGTGCACAGATAGTTCGCTGTTTATCCAGTCTATAAAGACCGACAATTGAGAGTTCCCGAACGGATAGGCAAAAGCGTCTAGTGACGTAATTCTAACGTAGTTTTGGCCTTCTCAATTGGTGGTAGTCATTCCTAGCATTCTATTAGCCGTACCTCGCTTCATTGGGATCATTTAATAAAAACCAAAGGCTTAAACAAGGGGACGTAGGCGGAGTTCACAAAAGACAGAAAATGAATGATTGAATTGTCGTTTTTTTCGGTTGAATAGATGTCGTTTACGGTGCTGGAGGAGCAACAGATGGGCATAATGATCGGGCTGGACATGCTGAAGCAGCATCGATGCTGCATCAATCTGGCGGAGAATGTGCTCACGGTGGGAGACTACGCGCGGGTGCCCTTCCTGCCGGAGTCGGAGCTGCCCGACTTCGCTAAGCCCGCTTTCCAGGATCGTATCGCCTCCTCCCTCGCTCCCTCCGCCTCCCGGCCCCGCACCTCCGCCAACTCAAACTCCAACGCCACCGACAAGGTGACTGTCTCCTCTGCCCTTCTCTGTCTCCCTTGTTTGGTCCTTAATGACCGTCTCTTCTCACCGTTCTTTCCCACAGAGCTTCACGGAGGAGCAACTGTCGAAAGTGCAACTGCTGACGAGCCAAAGTGTGCCTCGAGAACGAGCGATTGCGCTGTTGCGAGCGACCAACTGGGACCCGGACATGGCTCTGGTGCAGTACATGAGCAGCCTGCCCTGAGGGACGGTGGAGGGGGGTGGGGACACTGCTCAAACCCCCTCCTACGGATCTCCAAATTACCACCACCCCAAACAATAGGCCTTGTTACCCCACCCCGCCCCCGCCCCCGCTCCCTGCCCCAAACGGACTTGTCAAATGTGTATCTCCAACCTCTTTAGTTTTGTGTAACTGCTTGTGAAAATTTATTTGTGGCATAACACCATGCCTTAGTAGTGAATTGAACTCCTCGATTTTGCCTTTTTTGTCTCTAATGTCAAGGGGTAGTTGAACAGTCAGTCAGTCGATAAGGCGTTTGAGAGGACTACCGTACAAGTAAGGTTACAATAGTTTCTTGCAGTGGGTAGCCTTAATTTCGATAGCTCTTTATGGTTTCTGTATGGTGCAGTTGAAAGCACTACGTAGGAATCCGTTTTTACTGACATTTTATAAGTACACGGTTTTATTTTCGGTATAGAGGGGGTCAAATTACCTAACAAAGCTTGATAAAAATTAGTCCTAATCAGCATTCGAATGGAATGTACAAAGGTTGGACAAATTAATGGAAACACCCCTTTGTAATATGGCGCAGGTTCACATTGTGCGTCATTTACAGCCTCAGTTCTCCGAGATATTGCATCATACAAATTTCGGATTGTTTTAAAAGGAACTATAGGTCATTCTTCAGTCATTCAGCATTCGCCAACCAATAGCAAACAGTTGAAATTCCTCCAATTGCTCATTGGTAAAAACTCACTACAAAGTAATTGAAACCATGATACTACTGACATTGATTAGGTAGCACTTACTATTTTTTATGTTGAATACAAATAAACGTATGCCGAACAATGAACTTAAATTCACCAAAAGATGAAATGATTTGTATCTATTGATTTGGAATATTAATCTTTATCTACTTTATTTTAGCAAACAAAGATTTACAACATTAGTAAAATGTGCTATATATGTAATATGAAATACGACTTTTACATGTAATTCTAGTTTATTTTACGATTAGATTTAATTAAATAGTATTGTTTCCATTTGTTTGTGTCTAATAATATTTTAATATGTTGCCTTAAAAAAGCAAGTTAGGTATGAATCGGTAGGAATTCATCAGTCACTGTTGAGAATTCGAATTGTATTCCTTAAGAACACATTCAGATGTACAAGTAATTTTTTGCTATTTTGAACAGTTTTTGCACATGATGTGTGAATATCTCATGTTGAATGACTCATCCTTGACTGGACTAATCCTGTCCCAGTTCATAAATGCTATACACAACTTTGTTTAAATGAATCGGCGAATTGCATGCATAAATACACTCGTATGGTTGAAAAGTCATCACAATCTCAATCGCCATGCCAGAGGAATCTCCCATGGATACCTCTAATGAGAGCAAATGTGGATCTTCCTCCGACAACCTCGTCTCGACCTTCAAAGAAGAGAACGCTCTAGAAACCGAACGATTTGCACATATTCGTCTCACCAGCGTTGTCGTCTAGTATGGAGGAATTCAAGGGAACACTGAGGTAGGTTAGAGCAGACTTCTGTGATTTTTGAAACCAAACTCCGCACTTACAGCTTTTCCACTTTCACCGATGTCATTTCAGCCGATTGTGCATGCACAAGTCTCATTATCCATAAAGTGTATTCGAATATTTTCGACATTTTGAAATTCGCTATCGCATTTCAGGACATACAAACAACCAAAAAATTCCATTGTACGATTCAATTTAAATCATTTATTTTACTACCAGAGTTTATTTTGGTGGCTCAATTAATTATTTCGAATTCAAAGAAATCGATTAGACCGCCTTTAATATTATCCTACGTATATGTACAGTTTAAAGACATGTGCTAAAAAGAATTCAATTTTCATTCCTAAAATTGAATTTAGGTTTGCAATTATGTACTCTATTAATGAACATTTTCCCTCAGCTTTTGTGAAATATGCATAGTAAATGGTTACTGTTAAACGACCAATCGAGTTGTTAGATATGAGAGAGATTATGAAGATATGACGCATCCATGCGTAAAATCAGTAAAAACATAGTGCTAAAATTCCAGCGTTTGTTGAAACCATAACCGAGGGTTTAGAGCGCAAAGAATCATGTTTTCAAGCATTTCTCGTACCGGTACGAAACCAAGGAGAAGGCGGAGGAGGAGGAGGATGAGAAGGAATTGGATTTGATAAGACATGAAATTTAATGAGCCGCATTCTCTCCCAGCTTGGCTCAACTCCCAACTCGCCTTTCGAGCCTTTCAAGCCTTTCGAGCCTTTCTCGTCCCAGTCGCCATCCGTGGCTCTCTCCCATTTGTTGCAGGTTCTAAAGGCCATTTGAGTAGTAAACCAAGGAGGATGAGGATGAGGAGGAGGACGAGAAGAAATTGGATGTGATAAGGCGTGTTATTGAATGAGCCGCATCCTCTCCCATCTTTGGTCAACTCGCAACTCCCAACTCGCCTTTCAATCCTTTCTCCTTTTTGACTTTTCAAAGGCCATTTTTGTTTTCTTTTAGATGTCGTTTTGCTTTGTTGAATCGCGTTGCACTTTTGCCCTAATACATAATCACTTGATTTTTGTACGTATTACTTTTTTCGTTTTGTGGACTGCTTCAGCCTTTTTCTATGTCAAACTTTTTTTAAGTGCTTGAATTTTGTCCACCGTGTTTGTAAACGCTGTCATGACAAGTACCTCTCTGGTGGCTGACTGAGTTTTTCGATTGTCCTTCTGCAGCCCGACCTCCGACCATCTATTGAATTTGTAGATGAAGTCCAGACGAAGCAGATTTGCCCTTTTGGTGAAGACGTAACCTGTCGTATTGCACGACTTATTATTGACTCTTACCGGACAACGTATAGACCCTAAAAGTGGTATTGGATTACCGGAGGCACTGGATATGTTAACTTTTGGGTCCTCCAGTTTCGGTCTTCCGAGTTTAAGCCGGGCATTTGTTGATATGATCGTGACATCTGAGCATGTGTACATTTGTAGGTCATCTTGACCACATTTTTGATTACCGGCACAAATCTCCGCCTGTTCTTTGTCACTTGTAGGCCATTCGATTGCACTTCGTTGCGTCCCTTACGATGACTCGAAATGGGGCTCTTTCGTTTGGTTTTATTGCAAAACCCATCTTTGTGGCCTTTCTTATTGCACTTATTGCGCAAGTGATAGATGAATGGGCAGTCTCGATAGAAGTGGAATTTTCCACAGAACTTACACCAAGGTGACCTCCTTGGCTGGTTTCCACTTTTTGTTGGGCCCCTCTGAGCCCTTGTCAGGAATGCTGGGGGTCATGTATTAACACTAACTTAGCGTGAAGGCATCCGCTAGCTCTTGGACAGTCGTGTCGGGATTCTTTTCTAGGAGAGCCATGAGTTAGGCTCGAACGGAAGATAACTCGGGGCTCTTAAGGCCTAATATAAAAATGATACACTGTAAGTTATGATATGAAAAACAGCTGAAATGAAATTCAGAGCAGAGTCTGTTGACTCTTATTGTGTAATCTCTAATATTTTCTCCATACTCCATCGAGACTTTAAAAATTCGTGGCTTAAATGATATCCACGTAAATGTGACATTGAAAATTTCAATACAACTGAAAATTTGAAGAGGCGCTAACATAGTCTGAAGTGAGGTTTTCAATAATTTCTTAATTGCTATCTCAAATAGTGCATTAAATAAGTAAAGAGCAGATTGATTGAGACAAACTTTAAGTGACAATAAGACTAAAGCGATTGTAGCGCTTACGCCTTTCAAGGACAGGACGCTAGCGACTACGAATCAGACAAAAATCACTTAGCATGATTTGTGTTCGGTCGCCTGAATAAGTGTTCATAACTCTGTAGGTCAGCGCCCCAGCGACACTTCACACATCTATGGTGGTTACTTGTTCTAATACAAATTCGTACTTCCATCATAGGTTTTCTCTTACCTTGGACGCTTTCGGATGTTAAACGTAAGGTACAAACCATTTTACGAACCATGAAAGCCAACATATAGTCGAAAGTTACCAACGGTCGATTTATTAATTTTTAAAATTATGCTCGAGTTTATTAAGAGTTGAGGGCTTATAAAAACGAGGTATTTGCATGATATTTTTCAAAAAAATATTACGTAGAATTTCTTAAAAAGCGAGTGCGATAAACGTAACGGAAAATCAGACTAAAACAAAGCAACCTTATGAAATGACATCGACGAGGTATCAATACCTGCTTGATTTTTCCTAAAATGTGCTATCAAATTTCTAAACACCACCGTGATCTTAAATTCACTTTTCGCTATGACAATAAGGTTAAATCAAACGGATGAAATGAAATCGACGAGTTACTAACACAGGCATTATGTTTTCTAAAGTATGTCATTAAATTCCTTAGAGCAAGTTGATTATAATGCACGTAGTTGAGGAGAAAATACTAAATTTAAAACAATCGGCTAAAATGATTGAAAAATAATGAAGCAGAAAGTCAAAACATCGCTTTTCAGTTAAGAGTGGCTTTTGGATTGGTTTTGAAGGCATTTGAACAATTGACCTGAACCTTCTCGTCTCAAATAGGAATTTGATTCGAGATGGTAGACATTGAATGAGGCATGGATTACGTCACTTCGATTTCACTTCAGTAGTGGTTTCAACTTGCGCTTTATTTGCGAAACAATTAGCAGCCTCAATCATTTCTCCATATTTTATAGTTAAATTTTCCATTTTAGAGACCGAATTAAGGAGCTCTTTATGACCTATCGCAATATCTTAGTGCGAGATTCAGAATGTCTCTTCGTTGTTTGTCTTTGTATGTATCAAGGGTTTCATCTTTCTCAGTCACAAAGCACTTTTTCTAAATGGGTCCCTCGCAATCCACCAGTTTCATGGGCATTGTGAAACTGAACATGACGACTACGCTATTGGCAGAAATGCACATACACACACGGATTTAAGGTCGCTTGGCAAATGCTCCTTCGATCATAGGGTCTAGAGTGGCCTTGACAGCGATTTAAACAATGTTATGAATCTTCCATGACCAAATTCCAAATACGATTTTAATGGAATCAGGCAAGAGATGACAACAATTGTGATTTCAGTTAACTCTCTGTTTCAGTTTGGGACCTCCTTAGCAAAATGAAAAATTTCCTCACTCGTCTCTCCTCATTTCGGTGCACAACTTGAAATTTCGTTTATTTTAGCCAGTGCGTTTGAACAGTTGGCCTTGATGGTATCGCTCTAATTGAGGATTCGATTTGAGTTAGTCATGGAGTGGTTTTAGCTTAGGATACTTCAGCGAACTCTCCATATTTTGAAATTAGATTTAAGACTGCTGTGGGTAGTGTACCCCAAAGTTTCATTTTAGCCTTAGATTTCGATATATTTTCAGCGCAATTTGAACAAAGTTTTTAGCCCTGCACATATTCGATTGGATTTTTTTAAGGAATTTGCTTTAGAAAAAAATTTTGTCTTTATTTTATAATGTATATTAAAATATAGCAGTTATCACCTCATCAGATACTTGAATCAGGATTGCTAGTACGAAAATATAAGATTTCTTCTGCTGAAACACAAATGCATTAACTAGAAACAAATTACCCAAATATTGCTTGTAAATATGTTGCCATAAACATGATGGAATTTTCAAGCTTAGCAATAATTTCGAAACAAGCGACAATATTTGGCTTCTTTGTGAGCGGAAGTTTCAAGTTGCACAAAGCTGTCTTTTTAACTCATTGGTATTACTGAGTCAATAGTAGTAACCGTTTCATGAAATTGTATGCTTTGATTGCCTCTATTAAAGATTCTGGCTCATGGTGCAGCGAACGTTTTCTTTCTCAATAGAAATCTCCGTTTTCATTAGTTTCCTGGGGATTGTGAAACCGAATAAGTGGGCTGCCATTGTAAATGTCGACATTTTTGTCTGTAGAAACCCACACTCAAAAGGATTGAAAGTCACTTCAAAACGCACAACCCAAGTATTGATTCATATTAACCGTTTTTTTCATGGTAATTCAATCCAGCAGTTTCATGGGCATTGTGCAACCGTATAAGTGGACTGTCATAGCGAATGACGACGGTGACTTCGGCAGACAGGCGTGCAGGCAAGGACTGAGGATTGCTTCGAGCGGGCTCGAAATCGGCTAGTTATCAGAGTGGCTCTGAGTGCTATTTGAAGAATTCACCTGAATATGCCCACCCCCTTTCCTAATTATATTTAAAGTTCAAAACACTGAAACATGTGTGGAGTGATAAAACTTCCATTTCATTTCAGCCTTGCTTTCAGCTTGTTCTTCATTTACAAAATGAGGTAATTCATCACAACGCCTTCTGTTTTTAAATTATATATAAGATATACGACAAAGATTGAGGCAGAAGATGATAGTTCGTCGTTTCATTTCAGCTAAAGATTCAGATAGCTTTTGTGGTGGACTTGAACAACTGAAATGATTCTACCCTTCCCAATTCGGAATTGAATTGAATTTTAAAGTCAAAAGAGCAGGCATGGATGCGCATTTTATTTTGGAAGTGCGTAAACCTTACTAATATCTCCCCGTTTAAATTTAGATTTGGGATTTCAGAGAAAGACTAAGGCCTGAAGAGATAACCGTCATTTGCACACTTCAGCCAGAGATTCAGATAGAGTTCGTCTGTAAATTGAATCGAAGTAAGGTTAAGGATTTGTTTTCGGAGATGCCTTTGTCTTCCAAATTGTAATTCATGTTGAGGCCTAAATATTATTACCCTGGGAGATGAAACGGAGCATTTCTCTCTCAAATATGAATCACACATTCACCCGTTTCATCGGCATTGTGAAACTGAATCAGTATACTGTCGTCGAAAGCGTTAATGGCAGAAACGCACAAGTCAGAGAACTGAAGATAACTCCAGAGTGCCTTTGAGTGCGATTTGAATAACTCAAATTCTCCAAGTCTTAATCAGAAAATCGATTTAAGATATAGATCAAGAAATCGGCTATGTGGTGACGAAATTTCGAATTTATATGAGTTGTGATTTCATTTGCAAACTGCCTGAAGCCTAACCCACCACACTCTATTTAGAAGCAGGATTTAAGAATTGAAGCAAAGGATGAAGAACGACACGATAACCCGACAATATTTGATGATGTCTTGTTGGGCTGCTGGTTAAATATTCACCAACTTCGGGTTTTAAGTGAGCTCTTTCATAAAATGTACTTTTTGGAATCATCCTACATGTTTTTTGCGCCTTGTTGAAACGAGGCACTTTTTTCTCAGCGGCACTGTCATATTCCAAGTATTTCGTATATATTGTGCAATTGAATAAGTGGACTGTCATCGTAAATGACCAAGGCGTTATTGGCAGAAGCACACACACACGCACTTAAAAGGATTGAAGGTTCTTTAGCCCAGCCTCTTATAAGCAATCGCTCTCTTCTGTGATTCTCTTACTGTTCCGAGGACGATCACTTACGATGATGCGCTCTTGTCTAGCTCTATCCTTACTTCTTTTTCTGATTTCTCCTGGTAAGCCTCGTTAAGTTTTGGATAAATGAAAGAAACATGCTGCTTTTTCACACTTCCGTATTACTATTTTAGATGTTATTGGGAACATTGTGGCAGGAAGGTTCGTATTCATTGTATTCCTATTTAGTAGAGGTTTAAAATGCAATCTTAAATAAAACGAAAATATCTTTCACTTTATGTTAACATTTTTTGATCATAATTTCTTGCAAAAAAATTCACCTAGATGTAAAAATCTAACAATTTTTACAAAATTTCACCTTATTAATTAAGTGTTTTTATAGCGCATCAATGCCTCCTTCTGCTGGGTGAGCTAAATTTTTTTTCCCCATAATCTTGCTTTACGGAATTTGTTTTTATAGTTAATCATGTATTATGAATGTTTGTTTTATTATTTTTTTATTAAATTTCAAAATTCCCAACAGGATTATCAGGACAAATCTGCCACGTAAGTAAAGCATATTCATTATTCATCCATTCCATGTTTTGTGAAATTGCCCAACTTGATGCTAAAACGAGACAGTAACGGAAGTTTGCAAAACGATACTCCTTTGCCTTTAAGATTAATTTTAGGAGTCCCTAAAGGCACTGAGAAAATCACTTTGATGCTTACTAATTAAGTGAATTTTATCCTTAAAATCACTTTACCATATGTGGTTCTTTTTATATTCGATAAATTTGAATTATCCACTTATTTTTTTCCTTTTAGCACCTAAAAAATTAGTCGCCAAAGGCAAAGACGAATCCACCATTTATGTATCCTGGCAACAACCTCAGAATACATCTGGAATAGGACAGTATGATTTAGAAATTGACAGAACGGATGGAAAGACAAATATGAAGTTCGATATGCATCAGAAAGATTTCCATGTTTCCAGACTGAGACCCTTTGAATTTGTAACCCTAAAAATCAGCTCCTGTAAACCGTATCCTCACCACAATGAATGCGGAGATCAAATTGAAACTACCAGCAGAAGCCTTCAATCACGTAAGCAATTCTACTCTCACTTAAAATCGGCAATTTATAATGCGATAAGAGGGTTTTTGATATTGAATGACAGTTCTGTTAACAACGATGTCTAGTAAAGTGAAATGCTCAATTTTTGATGTTATATTTCATT
>JAUOZQ010000956.1:0-20400 GCA_030710315.1 Anomotaenia brevis
TCACTTCGGTTGATTTCAAGGTCGCCACGGTGCACTTGTGCACTCGGTTCGACAAAAAGCAGTAACTAGCGTTGCAATGGACAATACGTCAACCAGGATTCTTTGAAGTAATCGTGGTCATGATTCATTAGAAATCTCAGAGCACTCGAAATCGTACCCAATTTATAATGTTTAAAATGGCAAGACTGTCAACAGTGGCAGTACAGGTAATTTTTAAAACGGTAGTTTATTCATAGCTAGGTTATTCAAGTATAGGCAAAGATAAATCAGCGTACAAAAATCTTATGCAACTATGCGAAACCGTGAGACTCACCTGGAAGTAGATGTAGGTGCTCTTTTAAAATGTTCGGACCACAGTTGGTTAACTTCGTCGATCGTCACCTCAATGCGCCGATTGAGGACAGCTTTTCGAATCTCCATCCTCTCCGTGAGGCTGGTGCCTGTGGCCTCAATCTCCGATGGGGTCTCACAGACCCAAATCTCCTTAATAAACCTTTCCGCGGCATCCTTGCAACCTTCTACTGCCTGCTAATCAAGGATCAAACGGTTGACCTCCTGACGAGTGAAAGTCAAACCATAAGAGGCGCCAAAACACTCGAAGGCAGAAAATGTGGCAGTCTGTACTCCCCTTCATATGCCATTCTAGGCATTTTGTTTATCTGATCGGTGGAGTACCAAGAGGACATAATTATTCTGAAATTAGATGAGTGAAATTAAGGCAAGTTGATATATAAATGTAAACAGCGTTCTTCTGTGATAAAAGTCCATAGCCGACCTTGATTAAAAAATGAACACATTAATAATAGTTATCAATGAAATTGACTTCCTACGGGGTAGTTGTCTCGCCTTGAAAGCGAATCCTGGAGGAACTACCGCTTTAGGTTAGTGACTCAGGCGGGACCTTTTGAATGACGCTAGATACTTCCGCTGAGGAGACTGCATCTCCCAAAGAGCCTTTAACATTACCTCCCAACCATTCTACACGAAAATATTGGTACTTGGCTAACTCGTACAGAGAAATGGTTTGGAGTCCGCTACTCAACGGACGACAGACGACAGTGTGTCATTTTTCCCCTAAACCTCTCACCAGAAATCTTTCAGAAGTTCTGGAATCACATTAGTGATGCCAATTTGAAGTGGCCACATAAGGTACTCAATAGGGAGATCCTCCGACCATCCGGACTGCCCAACAGGCAATGATTTCAACTGCTTTTTGGCGAGGTGCCCATCAGGAACAGTAAGCCATCGCGGCTTTTGCAAAGTTTGATAATAGTACTATTTCCTGAACTCAAACTCTCGTTATTCTCTCGGGGTGGCGGTGTAAATACCACACATTTCTAGCACAAAACTAAACAAGTGCCGCATGTTTCTTTTTTTTCTAGCGAAGGTAATTCGTGTCTGTCCCCCTCGTACACAGTCTAATGCGAAGACGCAACCACTATCTCTAGCAAAGGCAGTTGGGTGACGGTATTATCTTTTTATTGCTAATACACTAAAAATTGAACCTAGGCACATGATGAGTCATTATTGCTAACTTTACACCCTAGCAACCGTGTAATCTTTTGAGCGGTTCGGTGATTCAGATCACAAATTGGGGGATTTATGCGGTGTTTATGCAAGTTATATCGATCTCTTGCGTTCAGTTACCTCGATCTGGTTGGATTAAATGATTCATACAGCAAGTAGTCTCAATAACTGATCGTTTTTGGGTGTTTAACATGGCAATACATACACGTTCTGATAATATTAGAACGTATTACTTCAATGTCTGTGATATTACTTGGAGCAGATGACTGCAGCAGAATAACATCTGCATCTTTAAAATACCTTCGTCAAATTATCAGCAGTGTTAGGAGGAATAGTAAATTCACCTTGATCGACCACAAACTAGGAGATTACGCTCAAGAACAAAGCTGCAAAGTCGCCAACAATAATCTAAACGTGGAAATTGGATTGAGCATTGCAGAAACAAGTAAAATCTTTATGAGCATTATGTGATGGAAACCATATAAAGGGTTTGAAAATTGTACAAACGGGAGCTAATTAGCGGTATTTCAATGAAAAACTATATTGTTTCATCCTTTAAACTTAAGAAAATTATAGAAAATGTTATGTATAAATTTCTAACTAAATTGGACTCTATTTTACTCATCATGCGTAATTAACAAAATATTATTTATAGTCGTTTAGGTCATTGATATGACGCTAGGCACTTCGTTGAATACACGTTCGTAGTTATCTATTGAAATATCCCGTAACGCAGGATTCACGTTTTCATTTAGTTAGCACAGCTTTCGATGTATAAGAGCACGATAGGGTTACGGATAGGGATACGCCTAAAAGAAATCGGTCAATTTTCAATGGGAGAAATCATTACTGATTCATTCAGAGACGCTAATTTGAATTGCATAAAAAATCGGTTTAATTCGGGGGAAGTAATAATTTTGAAGAAATGAAATGGGAATGAATAAATACTTCGAGTGGTCAGTTACTTATTTTCTTTAAAGTGGCAAGAGAACGCTTACAGGGCAGCTTATATTAAGAGGGCACATGTCTGTCAGTGCAATGCATGCAGTATGTATCACAAAGAATATCTAGTGGCTCGTTCCGAAACAGCTCCTGTTGCTCGATAGCTAATCTGATTAACTGAACTATCAAGACTGATAGAAACAGGTGATCTACATTTAACATTCATTACTATGGCGATGATGTTGACGCTGCTGGAAATCTGCCATTGAATACCTGCCCACAGTCCAAGCAGCTGAAGTCCTCGCTAACAACACGACCAAGTTCTCGTAAAGGCGCCTCAAAGCTCTTCACTTTCTCTTTGCTCCTGCTCCATGTGGCACAAAACTGCGCGCACTAGACGCGAAGCCGCTACGAAAGATTCGTCACAGTAGAGGCACACTCCCACAGGAATGGCTACTCTGTGAGCGCTCTCCTCATCCCTACCCTCATCGCAATTGCACTCCTCCTCCTCCTCCCTCTCCTCCATTCGCTTTCCTGGCTCCTTCGTTCCGAGCTCATGGAGATCCCACAGCTTTTGCTTGTGTCTTTGAGACTGCAAATGGCTTTCGAAGGAAAAAGACATGATTTTTAGTCTTTTTGCAAAGGTGAAGAATCATAATATTGCTTAAATTTGCAATTTTGCTTTGTTTTTTACCATTTTAAAAACCAGTAAATGTAACCTTTGTGTTAAGGCGAAAGAAGAGACCCTTTTATTCTATATTTTGCCTGCATCTAAAAGTAAATAAGTAAAAAACTTAAACATTAAATCGACAATTTGAACTGGGTTTTGTGAATGTCGTGAACGAGTTCAATATAACTTCTTCATAGTGCTTTATAGATAAATAGAAGTGCATACCATTCAAAAAGGATAAATAAGTAACGGTAAATGGCTGAAGTATGTTATATCCTCTTCTGCAAACACTCTCAACTCACATTTGGAGGGATATTTACATATGCCTCATCTTTAATAAATTTCCGCTCCTAAATAGTAAACATAACATTCCAAATCCCTCTTTTGGTAACAAAACCATAATAAGGTGCAATGGTGAAATTTTTAGCTCAAACATGTACAAATAGAAAAATACGTTCGTCATAAAGTAGATGTAGCAAATAATGAAGAAATTAATCCTCGCTTTTCAAGTGCCATTAATAGACGTTTCCATTAACAGTTATTTCAGTCAAAATTGGTTATTTTTGAAATATACCTATTTATAAAAGACCAAAAGGGACTTAAATGATCTAAAACTGTGTGACTAATGCATTACGTTTCTTCGTATTCTTTTTGCTTTCATAAAGCAGAAGCCAATATCTTTAAATTTCGGAAGATGATTGATTGCCTTTATTCCAGGATTCATCTTTACCATTGGCTCCTTTGCAGATGAACGAATAACACCATTTTAAATACCATTGAATGCATTTAGGCTAATCATTGCATGGAACTGCTTCTACAAGCCGATATCAAATTCTTAAAACATGTTTTATTATTATATTTATTCATTATAATCATATATTCTGAAATTTATTGGTACTTTCAAATATGTTTGATTGACTTTTCATTCATTATATCTAAAAACCATTGTGTATTTTTAACAGTAAATAAGGCTATTTTTCGGATGCTTGTAGTAAGAAGACTGTTCAAATACTTGTTTTTTCATGCAGAATATATTTTACTATCCATTTAGTATAAAATTGCAAAAAAGAAAAGGCAATTGAAGAACTAATATAAGAACAATAATCTTACTAAGCCAACTGCAATTTTTTTCCATATTTACTGCAGTGAAGTTTGTGACATAGTGGATGAAAATGTTCATAACCATCTTTTGAAAGCACCAATAATTTCCAGATAAAAAAGATTAAGCATGCTTTAAGACTTTGATATTAGCAGGTAGAAGAAGTTCAAAGTAATGATTTTGCCTAAACACGTTCACCGGTAATTTACAATAAAACAAATAGCAAAGATGCGTACTGAAATTAATACAGTACATTATACCTCTTACGAATCACTCAGAAGAGAAGGAGAATTGAAACACTGACCCTTGGACTGAGATGTGGACTCATAAATCCGATGCAAACAACCCCAAATCAGACCAATTCTAATGTATAAACTCTTTCACTGACGGATTATCTTCTCTCAGTTGTATTGGTAGCTGGACATTTTTTACCATCAGAGTTTAGCAAGATGCCTTTTACCACATCGAGATGAATCAAACAAAAAATGATTCGTTTGAAATGGCAAAACCAGTATTTTGAAGAGAACCGCACGGATTTCGAACACCATAAAAATACGCAACCTGGGAAAACAATGCTGGTATAAAATTATGACTTTTTTAAATCTGCAGTTGAAGATATTATTGCTAGGGAAAATGACTACCAATAATACCCTTTGATTAAATAGTTTGTGTTAACAAATACTAAAGAAGTGTGCACATTTTGTGATATCGCCCAATACTCTAACAATGTTTTACTACTACAAGTAGGAAGATTCAGTTTGGATAAGTGTACATTTTTTGAATCACAATGAAGGCAATGTAAATTGATACAATCTTAATAAATTAGGTTTTGGCACTAAAACCCCTAGAAAACCACCCAGAACAAACACGCCATGTATATAAGTTTTTTACCAACTCTTTATCTTCTCTAAGTTGTAAGTATATTGGCGATTTTTCTTCCACTTTAACACATCAAAGAGAATTTTACGAAAAATTGTTTGTTAATATTAGTGAAATCTATATTTTCGAAACATCTCATTTATGTTGAGCCCCATAAATGCGCGTGCTAAGAAATAAATTACGATAAATCAGTGTGATTAGTTCAATGTAAAAGTTTAACTCTTATTTCTTAGATGCAAAGAACAGTAAAAGAGTTGGTTAAAATTTTGTTCTGTTATCGCAAACATTGAAGAAATCTGTCAGTCTTGTCGTAGCAATCAATATATTAACAAAGTTTAGTTTGAGCCGTATGATTCCAACAAAAGTTCCTACACTAAAAATGCGACGTCGGCTTTAAATTCAGCGGCAGATATTGAAAATTTTACGGAAATGCTGGTTTTGTCCTCGAGTAAAACAAAAAACTTATTACAGATACAAAAAGATTCAGTAATAAATCTCAACCGGGTCGAGTATATATTTCTGACCAATTTTTAGCAGAAATTGATTGCAATGTACCATTCATGCAAACCCAACGAAGACCATGTCAAATTTCAACGAATAATTGGGTGAATAATTCATTTTCAAATTTACTGAAACACTTTTAAAAGAAAATAGACATTGGAAAGGTAAAAAATGCAAAAATAAATGAAATGATTTGTAAATTTATCAATTACGAAACCTACCACGTTTGATTACAAATATTTCTACCAAATTATCATCAAATATTGAATCATAAATATGTAAAGCCTACCAGACGAACGAAATCCGACTTTTGTAAAAAAAAATATACTTGATTTTTGCGTACTCTGCAATTAGACCGACACAAAAAACGAGAGCAAAAACAGGTGCACTACTGACAGATTGCTGGAATGGATGGACCCCACGAGTCACTAAATCTGTTTGGCGAAATATATATGTATTTATAAATCTCTATATATAACACATAGTGGACACTACAATCCAGTTCCAAGCGGAAAATGGAGAAGATGAAGCGTGCTTAGAAGTGGCAAAACAGGCATTCATTGCCGTAGGGGCAGGCCCTGAGAAGAGTTTGCCAGTAGCAGGGCAATCGTCGATAACATGGGTGCTCCACCACTGAGCGCAGTTCTCCGATGCCATGGGCGAAGTAGCAGTGGGATCCAAGAGGACACCTGTTGTACGTGTTGAGATGCCAACAGAGCTTCGTCTTGTAGCAAATGCCATTGGGCGCTAATCTCGGCCGGCGACTTGAGTTGGAGGCGGAGGTCAAAGGGGGCAGGTAGAGGGGACTTTCGTTTCCGTCACACGGTACCCATGGCATCGACGTGACATCGTAGCAAGGCTGAGATAGGAATTGGGGCGGAGGAGAAGGAGGAGGAGGAGGTGGTGGTGGTGGGGTTGGAGGATGAGGATGAGAATGGGGAAGTGAAGGTGGTGGAGGTGGAGGCGGAGCAGACGGGGTAGATGGCTTCCCACAGTGGGGGCAGCGGCGGTGGATGTCGTCATGGTCCCTTCCCCGTTTCCAGGGGTTGTTTCCACTTTGTTGCCGAGGTTGAGCAGCCCGATGAACTGGGTTCTCAGCTATTGGACTTGTTCCCCTGCTAGGACTTGGGGAATCAAATAATCGAATGATGGAACTTATATTCCGACTGTACGCTTCTACGTAGAGGTCCTCCATATACTCACTGTCCATTTGGATTGGTGTCGCTTCGTGAAAAGATGGAAGTGTTGGCGGTAGCGGTGGCGGCGGCGGTGGTGGTGGTGGAGGAGCATTCCTAGACGGGCTGTCATCGGTAAGACGAAGTCGCCGAATCCTGAAAGCTGCAGCTTCAATGAATTTATTCACTTCTCCACTTAGCAATGCTTGCCACAGTTCCACCTTTGGCGACGTTGCCCTCTACTTCCTCTTTCATCTCCAGCATCATCACCAGCAGCACGACGTGAGAGCAGTTTTAGTGTTAAAAACAGAATGTTTTCACAGTGCCTTTTTCGGCAACTGGTTTACGAGCTCTTAGGCATTTGCGGCGAATTTGAGATTAAATACATCTTATTTCGGTGTTAATAATTCTATATATGTATTGTATCACCTGAAATAATCTACTTTTTTGAAATCGCCTCAAACCCTTGACGTTACAATGGAGTAGAACTTAAGCTTTTTAAAGTATCACAGCCATATTTACTAAACTTTACTTGGAATCGTGCTTGGAAAATATCTGCAGTGCTTACTCTTCACCGTCCTTCACTTTTTTAACCCTCATATGCTAGGACCACCTCAAATGGCGGAAGCAATCTTGGCCAGCTGATGTGGCGGGGGATAAGGTGAGTGGGGAGCATGAGGGAAATATAAGAGTGTCAGAAAGAGAGAATAAGACAAAAGGCATCAATGAAAATGGCTATGCAGTGTAATTGCCATTTGAGTGAGTGTTAAAAAACTTTTTCAGGAGACCATTTTGAAGTGATAGATTGATGTAAAAATTACATCATCATCATGATCATCCCCTGTATGCTACATTTTTATTTGTACATTTGCAACTTGTAATTTGGGGTTGTGGAGAGAGTTAAATTGATGGAGAATATCTCCTATGGAGCCAGACAGAGTAGACACATTATTAGAGGAAAAGGAATGGTTGAAGGAAATTTTGTTGCCTAATTGGTTAGGTTTTACGGTGGATAACGGAGGCGGAGGGAGGGGGTGCAGGCTGGGGGTACGAGATCGGGTATTTAGGAAGGCGGGAGGCTGTCTAGAAGCACAGGCAAAAGCTCTGTCACCCTAACACGCATCGCGCGGTAAGTGGCAGTGATGGTGGCCAGCCATCGGCAACACCAGCCGATTCGCCAATTTCTTTCTTCTCCTTTTTCACCCCATATGCCACGCAGCCAGGAAGATGGTTGCAGCAGGAACTGACAGTGGACTGCGACCACCAACCAGGTTGAGATTTGAGAACACGCGTGGCCACGTGATTGGCCATCTTCTGCATGGACACATCCAAGAGGAGGTTGTAGCAGAAACGACTCAAGAGGTCTTCCACACACACCGAGCTGGCGTTAGTGATGGGGCTCTTTATGACCTTCGTGAAGGCTTTCCCGACGTCATTCTTCGTGCGGCAGCAGAGATCTCCTTGAAGGTACGCGGCGCTCCCTCCTGACGACAGGAGGTCAGGCAGAGACAAGCTACGCCCACCACACCACCTCCTTGCTTTGGCCACTAAGATCGCCATTTTCCACTACTCGTTTATACAATAAATTCCCCTGATCACCTACTGATTTTGAGGCTTGAAGCATGCCGGTAATTCGACAAACAGGTATTGCAAAACAAAGTAGGAAGATATGTACGCGGTTTGACATTGATCATAATGACAAATAAAATATGAATGCACTCATCACTAGGACGCCACCTTATTCTGTGAATGTCAACTATTATGTTGCTCCGAAAATGCTAATGATGGAGAAGATGAGGTGCATTAGGCGCAATCACTACCACAGAGGGGGCAGACACCGAACTTAGTTAACCGGGGGCAAGCCTGCAGCCATTTAATTGGGTGCTCCTCGAGTGAGCGCAGTTCTCTGACGCCATGGTGGGCAAAAGAACACTGAGATCTGAAAGGACACCTGTTATACTTAATGAAATGCCAGCAGCGCGTTGTTTTGTACCGAATTCTGATGGTGGCGCTGCTGCCGCCGGCTACTGGAATTCATGCCAGCCTGCAGTTCAGGAAGATGCTTGATGCCGTGCGGTATCCGTGACATTGGCGTGAGGTTGAGAGACTGGGGTGGATATTGGGGTGAAGGAGGTGGTGGTGGGTAGGATGGAGGATGAGGAATTGGAGGTAAAGGTGGAGCAAATGGGGAAATGGCCACTAATCGTGGAGACAGAACCGGTGCAAGTCGTCTTGGCTCCGTACCCGTCTCCAATGGGTTATGGCCACTTTGCTGCCACTCATCATTACCATCCAGTGTATCCTCAGCCACTGAAATATGACAAAATACAAAAATAGCTTACTGATTATGTTCATTATTATTTTGCTTTCATCACTCCAGGACACGGTTAGTCGGTGGAAACGAAGTAGCGATTGTTTACCCACTTGTTCCATATTCACCCTTGTTAAAGGAACTATCATAATCATTGTTTAGCTTATAAGGCCATTGATTTTACAATTTCATTTTTCTATGGTTTTGAGTTTCTGATTAATTTTTTTAAATGATGAAGGTACTTCTACATTTGCCGAAGAACATCCGAACACGCCTTCGCATACTGTGGAATCAGTAATGCCGCATGCATTGTGACTTTCAAAAACTCAAAGATCTGGGTTTTGCAACGGACGTAGAAACACTTCTGCATTTTAGAGCATCAACTATTTATTAGTGTTAAGCCTATTAACTATCTCCACATTGTTAATCATCTGGTTCGCTCACAGCACAAGGAGATGGGAGATAGGAGATGCAGTACTCGAATGCTACTTGTGTGGTTCTCGGAACGTTTTCTTGCTCGGTTTCGTGCTCGCAAAGACCGAATCCATGGTCGTCTTGCTCTGTCGTCACGATTGCGCAATCCCGAATAAGGACAAACTGGGAACCACAGCAGTGGCAACGCCTAATACAAAACCGCCAGTTCCTATCCTGGTGGTTTCGAATCGATAGTGTTGCCTATTTCCAATACTTTTTCCGAGGTGCGTATAATTCATGGCGATGAACTGTGTCTCATCAAATCCCTCGGTGAGACAGTGAGTTCTCTCCGACAACTTGACTGAAATTTCCCCACCTAACATACTCTTGAAGTGTTTTTTCTTAAAGTTTTTTTCAGACTGTCCAAATGAGGTGGCACTGAAGATGATGTCGGTGCTAGCTGGTTTCACCAGCGCGCCCATGTACAGCGTGGTGTTTTATGGGAAACGATAGAATGGTCGGTGGCATTTTGTGAATTCAGGATGAGTATATCAAGCTACGCAATCTCGTCCATGAGACCGAAGATATAGTTCTCAAAGTCAACCTCCCTCAGAAGTGTTCATTACGGTGTCTGCAGAGCTGAATCACAGTCAGATCTACGCTGTTCGCACCGTTCTCCAAAGCCCCCTGAGTTTGATTCAAGATGGTCAGGGCACTGCCAAGACTATCACTTCTGCAAGACTATCTTCGTGGCACCCAGCAGCACAGTCGTGAATCAGCTGTGAGAGAAAATCCATCAGACAAGCCTCAAGGTGGTCAGTGTATGTGCCAGCTCTCGGGAGGCTCTAGCCTCACCTGTCTCTCGTCTTACTTTTCGCGTGCAAGCCCAAAACGACAAGGGACAGACGGATTTTCGCAAACTCCAGCAGCTCAAGTAGGAGACGGGTGAACAGAGCAACGAGGGACTGACATGCATGGCAGCAATTTAATTAGCTGAGCCAGATTGGAAATTGAACGTAATATGTGTGTGGAACTTTCATTGCTCCGCAGGATGTTCTAGTTGAACGAGGACTCGACCATCATCGGTGTGATCACACCTTCCTACTTCTACTTTGTGACCCTAAATGGAATTGATAGAGACGATGACAACACCAAGGCCCCTAAAAACACTACAGAGCTCTTCAATGAGCACCTACAGTTACCAAGAAAATTGTTCCTTGTCGAGAACTGCTCACAGGAGCTGAATTTCACCACGGAAGCTCTTCAATTAGAGAGCCTCTGCTTTCGAGGTGACAATAGTTTCGAAGCGGCGTATAAAGTGGTGGAGTAGAAACCTCCAGCAAATTTGCTTCGGTGAAAGGAATGGGGTGTTTTTCCGTCCATTCACCTCAATTTCGACCTCTAGCTGACTGTACCACGTTTGGAGACAGTCAGAAGTATAATTTAATCAAGACTGCTTCCTCCTCTTCAAATTTTTCATAACGATGCGCGTTGGTGCTTTTTCCAGGAGATCCGACAATGGGCCACGGATTTCCTTTTATGAAAGGGGGATTAACAGCTGAAACTACTTGGCTACTTTTCTGGCCTCCAAGTTCATTCAGCGATTGTGCTATAACTGTGGTTTCTGGAGGGGAGTGCCGCCATCTTTTAGGATGATGGCAATGCAGACAATCCATACAGCGTCTGGAATTGTCAATGAGTGGCGGCTAGAGGAACATTCTAACGAAGTTGACCATCTCATCTGGCCACCCCCACGAACCCCAAACCACCTTAAACTCGTCAATTTATCATCGATTTTTGAGATTCAAGTAAGAAGTCGATTTCCGCTGGCACTTTTACCGCCATCGTCTGTAGAAGAACTAGGTGGGGATGTTTAAATTGAAGAATGGGACTAAAATTCCTTCAGAACCAACAAATCACAATTTCTATGAATCAATTCCTCAGGTGAATTGAGGCTGCTATTGCAGCAAAAGTTGATGAATTGACCTACACAATAATAAGGCATTATTTTGATGATCTTTTAATGTGCTTCCACTACTTTGTCCACCTCCTGTACCTTCGGCTTTTGCCCACGCTTAGCGAAACCTTTCAGCCAGGGCGCATCGTTGATTTAAAAAATTACTCTAGTCTCATTAATGATAGTTCGTTAGTTTACTAAAAATTGTACTGAAGTAACTCTAACTGGAGGACAGTGATACTAATTTCTGTCTTCCAACATCCAGAAAACGATGTGAAACCACTTACTGCACATCTACAGGGACCAGCATCTCCTCGTGGAAGGCCCCATGTCGAACCTGACGGAGTACGCTCTGAATTGTCCCAAGCTCAGGGTGCTCTACAGATACAAACCCGGCCTCGCACAGTTTCACCCAATGCACTCTCCACTCTCACACTCGTTTTACTGACCAACAAAACGCTAAATCGCATACTGGAGCCGTTGTCACAGCCACCGCCGCCGCTGCTGTTGCAGTCTGCAGTCACAGCATTACCGGTGGAAAAAATGTGGCAAATGGTAGTGAAAATACGGTTAGTATCTTGCAAGGCATGGACGCCGCAGCCGCCTCCTACTTCGACACTGTCACCGGCGGTAGTGGTACTATGGATGGAGGTCCTGTGGCTCATCACCGACCATCAACGAACCCCGCTGCTACCAGGTGCGCCGTAGTTGCTGCCACTGCAGCTCATCAGAGTGTTGCTTTCTCGTGGCCCGAACAGCAGCAGCAGCAGCAGCCGCCTCAACAGGAGGTTGATCCATTTCACTCACCTAACATATACAGGGAAACACCCAAGATTTGGTTTTCATCATAGTATTTGAATACGTTGTAAGCAATCAAAACAGGGCATATTATTTTTTAAATAACTGCTTTTCATTGCATTTAACAAATTGTTAAAACCTTTGAGAAATGGGGCACCTCTCGGACCTTCAAAGAGGCCAAATTGTTTGCGCTACTGTGTCGGCAGGCGCTAGTGTAACAGAAATCGCCTCCTGGCCGCAAAAGTATTGATTGAATCCCTTAAAGCAGGAAAGAAAAATTGTCATCCTGAGCAAAGCACAGGTCTGGCCGAAGGTCGTCGGAGTTGTTGTCTGAGAGAGACCATTGATTGTAAATCGAATTGTTAGCGAAACTGTTAAGGAACTGCTGCCATCTTTCAAGATGGCAATTCAGCACAAATCCGTACAGGTAGAATGGCACAAGGAGGATTCTAATGAAGTTGGCCATCTTAACTGGCGACCACCATAATCCCAAGACCTCAACTTCATTCGATATTGGGGCTTCAAGTAAGAAGCTGACCTTAGCCGCCACGATTGTGCCTCAAATAACTGGATAGGGAGGAGTATGTTGACTGAGGAGTGGGTGGCTAAAATTCCTTTGCATCGGAAGACTTACACTTTGCATGAATCCTACTCTTGTTAAAACGCGGCTAACATATCTCTGTGTGTGTGAGTTTCAGGATGTGTTTGTGCTGGAATTCGACGGTGGAGCTAGTCAGTCGGTGATGCTCTGGCAGGACATCACATTCCAGGGTCCAGCTGTGGGCTACGGCCATCAAGGATGCTCTGGTGGCGGTGAGTGGGACAATTTGGATGGCAGCAACCCCTCTCTCGGTCAGACCGTCAACTGTTTCGGTGGTACCAACGTGACTGGTGGCGGTGGAAAAGTGCTGAACCACCACCACCACCTCCTCTGTCAAATCTGAGGCGCCAGCCTCTACATCATCGTGTGCCTAGACCCTCTCCCCTCTTGTTGCCCACCCCCCCAATGACCTGACCCGATGTGTGCTTTTGTGTTTCTTCATAGTCTCCTCCTCTCATTTTATCGCTGTAAGAGTGTATCAGTTTAAGATCATTATGCCTCGGCAGTTTGTGGTTTTATCTTTTCTGTGTAGATTTAACCCGACCTAAGTTGGAAATGCCGCAAGTTCTGCAGTGTGGGTTTTTTCCATATGTGTAACTAAAATCGAGAGATGGGATTTTCCAGGATGCGCTAGATGACGAATAAAGTTAGAGGGAGTAGACCTTAGTAAGGAACTATCATATGTGGCTCTTGTGTGAAATTAATCATTACGATTTTGCAAAGTATTAACCCATGGCCTCTACCGGCAGATCTAAGTGCAAAGGTAAATTCCAATGTAGTAAAGCTTGTGCACTTTTAAAAATTTGAATCTTCTTCTTGAATGCCAGACTCTTTATACCTTTGATTGAAGGCCTAGTGTACCATGACTGTGCAACTATACCCATACCACTAGCTTAATGTCTAACTGACATAACGAAAAAGAGTTTCATGGGTATGCCGGTGAATTCGGGACATTCAGTTTTGTCGATCAAACTGAACACCATGGACCGACTCAGGTAACTGCTTGCTGCTCTGCCTACTGGTTTTAATGACTGAGCTTCAGCTGCCACCGGTCAGAAGTTAGTACAGTCCTTCTCATCATAGTATCTATGCATATTTCGTACAAAGCCTAAATTTAAAAAAAATGTTGTTCATAGTTCCGACGGAAAACGAAATGGCTATATTAGAGGTGTTTCGATTCCTACGGCATATAGTACGACATGAGGACTATAAATAAATCATATTTCGCTAAAACATAATAGGACTGATTATCTGCTGCGAAATCGGCATTCAGTTCGAATGGCAACGATCTTCATTTGTTGGGCAACAACGCAAATTGCGAGTTATATACAGCTGTTTCAACCCCAGAAACCTTTATTTAACACCACCTGCACCCCTTATATTGGACGAAATTCTCTTTGAGGTTATTTTCTGAAAGTATTTTAATTCGATAAATTGTTTGTTTGAATATCCTTATTCAACGCATATGCAGATAATCGGCAGTTTAAAATAAGTGCTGATTAATACTAAACCAATTTTTTTTTATCCTCTCATAATCAAAATCATTTCGATAGCAATCGCACACATCCGTCATGAAAATGAACTTTTAGGGTCCCTAGAATACTCTTAGTAGAGTTACTCACTTTAGTAAGGATAAACAATATATTAGGAGTTGCAAATTATTACAAGATTGTAGACGTTTACAGGGATTAAATGCGTCAAATTCACATTTATCTGAAAATAGTCTTCTACTCTGGAATTTGTCGTGCTTGAAAAACTGTTATTATCTCGTTCCTGTTAGAAATGCCCTCGATCCGATTCGTTTCGATCACGGAATAACACGTGGTTTTGCCTAGAAAGAGCAGCAAATGAAGATGAGCAAGTATAAAGAGTAACAAGAACATCGAAACTGCTATGGTACTCACTGTTGTACGCGATAACACTACAGAAAGGAACAGCTTCTGGTGATGGTGTGCAATCGATGAATGCTTAATAAACATTAAAACTACCATATATTCATTAATCAAATTAGAAAAATTAATTTGCCAAGACTTAATTTATACATCTTTAGCTTGATGCAATAAAGGTATTTCAGTATGCCCTCATCAAGACGAAGAAAAAATAAAATAAATTAATTGCAAATTGCATTCAGTAGTTATACGATGAAATTTTCGATTTATAATAAATTTTCGTCTAGAAGCAGAGAAAACGGATTTATAAACTCAAAGGCCATAACTTCATGATTATTGTTTACCGACCTCATATCAAATTTCTTCAGATTTGCAGAATAATCAAGACTGCCACACAAATCAAGAGAACTACAAACTTTGCAATCTTTGCAACATTTCTCTCTTTTCCCTAACTCGCGATGGACACGTGTTTGAGAAAAGGCTTTTCTCGAATTTCTTGTGCCACACCAACTAGATTACATGAAACAGAGAGGAAAATGTTATAATTTATTGCGGGATTAATTCTCTTTTGTACACATCAGTTTCTTTAATCCATGATGAATTACGGACTACTAAGAATAGCTTAATGTGTACACGCCTAAGACCAAGCCCACCATTGTCTGCCATCAACACAGCTTCTTGTTCACTAAGCAGACAGTAAAACCAGAAAATAGGTCTCCTCATTTTCACCACGTAAAGGCTGAGTCAGGTTATGGTGTAAAACTTTAGAAAAAATATTCTTGCCTGTCTAGCGAGAAATGAAAGTGCATTTTTGAAGCCGTGGGAAGTTCAGATTCATTGTCTGCTAGAAATAATCGACAAGTTTTTTGCTTCATCATAAGGAGCTGTTCGAGAAATTCGAAAGGCTGTAGCTAGAATGGGATAACAGACTTAGTTTCCTGTTTGATTGAAAGACTGCTTAAACATAGTGATCAAGAGAATTTTGAGGCAAATAAAGTTCTATGAGTTCAGGAAAGGATACTCCGCAGCAACCGAAGCGACTAGAAACAGTCACACAGTATATTGAGAGAACTGCATGACTAAAAGAACTTTAAGCAGAGAAAGGTTTCGAAATTTATTTTTCTCGAACACAGCTACAAGCAACACCTATTGCACACTTCGTACTTCGAGGGCTTATTCTGTGACTTATTCAAGGTTTGAAAACCCCTGTATTAATGACACGCACGCGTTTCGACACATTCAATAAATTTTGAATTCCGTCCGTAACAGATGTGTGCAAAAGCAATTAAAAGTCTTTTGAGAAAACCAAACAAATTGAGTTTTATTAAGGTGATTAAATTAGACATCTACAACTTCTTGTAGTAAAATATCAATTAAACTGGTGCAATCCTGCATAAAGCACCCAGAAGGGATAGCACACACTTCAGCGCAATAGGAGCGCATTCCTTTCAAGCGTAGGTCGCCGTCTTCTTTTAAAGTATATACGACATTAAACCGCAGGTTCTCTAAAGGAATCACTATGTTTCGATTGACCATAGTTAGGCCTAAGTACGATAGGTTAAAAAAATCATGTTCATTAAATGTCCTGAAACATGGGAGGATATCATTAGGAAGTCAAATAACTCACATTTATTCCATACTCGTAGAGTTCAATTTTACTAATAGATGTTTCAAAAACGTAAGTTATGTCGGAATTCGATGACTTCTGACAGGTTGAGTGGAATTCAGTATTTGCTGGGTGATGTGCAAGTAACTATTGAAAGCCTTTGCGATTTTAATGCTGGCGAGAGCATTGGCTTGATGGATTGTTGGCGCATGCTCGGCTACAAGGAAATACATTTTTATCAAAGAGGAGTAGGAAAGAAATGCTAAGAAAAATGCTCGTACCCGACATCCCAACTACCAAGCCCAGAATTGTGATAGGTAGCAGAGTAGTAGAACACATGTTCCATACGTTGAGAATGAACCTGCTGAACACACGACTGTTTGTATTGAAAATGTACAAGAATTTGTGTATTGCATAGTTTTCTTGCAGTAATTGTTCTAAATAACTCCGTCGGAGTAATTAATAAGAAATGCAGTCTTGTAAGCCTTCCATGTGAGCATGAAGTTGCACAGCAAGTTCAATCTCACCTCAAGGAATGTATGTTCCACTTCTTTTATTGCTTTCAAGGTTGTCACTACTATTCCTCTAAGTAAAAATAATCAATAAGCAGCAGGAGAAACCCTCCTGCATCTGTTAATAATCCCATTGCCTTACTCCCCAATTGCCGCATGGTACCCCATTTGTGAGGGCTTTCCTGGAATATTAAAAGTCCATTTGAAGAGGAGTAAGCATAAAAGAACACGTGTTTTCCAACTCTATTTCTGGGCAAATATATCCAACTCACAATACCATAAACAAATTTACAAATGTCTTTCTGCAAATATGCAAACATTTTTATTTAAAACCTTTCTTGCATCGGAAAGAGCAACAACACTATATATTGGGACGACCTCAGCGTCATCCCAGGATCTTGGAACATCAATATTGCGGGCTTAGTAAGCACTAAAGTGGGTCACTCACAGCGTAAGCAATTCATCAGCTTCATACTCCATTCGGACCCTTTTCTTTCAAAAGGATAAGCTTTGTCAAGTGATCCTTTTACTCGTCCAGTCAATTCATTCGTTTCACCCCGGGTTTCAAATTGTACTGAGTAGAACTCCATCAGCGTAGTCAAAATTTTTACTCCAATCACTTTATCCCAACGAGCCTGTGATAACCAATTGGTAGTTTTTAAGCATTTCGTTATGATACATGACCATGTGCCAAGGCATAATTTTCAAGTAATCTTCCCCATGCATATCCCATTTAATAGGTGTACCTTAAATTCTTCTTCGATATCATAGCAAGTACTGAAAAATTACTCTAGATCTGGTCGAAAATTTTATGGGGTCTTCGGAAAGGTGAACGCTAATAAAACCGACCAAATAAACAACTACTTATTGTGTAAAATGTTGAATGAATATGTATTACGAAAGAGATATTGTAGATTATATATCGTTGTTGTAACTCCAGAAAATCATATTTATAATTTTCTGATTATTTCAGACTATACAAGAGACTATACCAGCAAAGTAATAAAGTGTGTTCGGAATAATTATGATAATGATTAGCACATCTTGAACTTCAACGCTTGCTTGCATACTTGGCATTTCCGAGTGGTTTAGTGACTCAGTGAATGAAAAAGCGATTTGTTTCATAAATGGCAAGTGATTTGAATTCTTCATTTTTTTACTTCTTTCAAGTTACAACCGAGGTTCAGTTCGGTTCCAACACTGCTGAGGGGATTTCACGACCCCCTTGCCACGATGACGACTTTACTATTCCATTAAGCAAACAAAATCCGAAAACCCGATCGAAGAGTAAAGGGTGAGCCGATTGCCGCAAAGACATGAGGTATCATTCCCCTTTCTTTTAAATCCAATCATATTAACTCTATTTAATTTACCAATTTGCAGGAAAGAAGAGACTCCAACTGGAAAAAGTTACTACGAGATGAAGCAGGACAAGAAGCGTCTCGAGTTGGTAAAACTAAGACGCGAGGCTGAGGAGGCTGAGTGGGAAGCAAAAAGAAAAAAATGAGTCTTTGTAGAATTTTATGCGCAATTTTAAAGTAGTCTGGTAAAGTAACAACTCGCAACTCCTAAACAATGATCATAAATTCTATGGAATATCAGAGATTAAGTAGTATGCAGGTACAGAAGAATACGATGTAGCATGCACTTGATTTGTCCTTAAACGGACTGGCTAACCACAAAGGAAAGATAATCTTGAAAGATTCCATGGTTTTCAGTAGAAACGATGTTTGGGGCCTGGAAACGGCTTGATTGATGCGAACACGTTTGTGATATGTTTTCGGTCTGTCCATAGAAGAGCTAAGTAATTACAAAGACAAGAACATCTCGGAATGAGGTTCAAAGTGCGGAAATGACGAGGTTGATGTAAGTGTGGCGTACGGCTACCAACTAATTGCATCCGACTACAACTCTCGATCAACCAATTACGGAGCGATCACTGATTAGTAGAAATCAGATGTAGTCTATTTATACCCTCATACTCACATCCCATATACACACACACAGACGCATACTTGGTCTAACGTGCATTCCGGTCTTACTATCTCTTGGTGCGGATCCCGATCTGATAGGGTTACATACCTTAGTGATATAGTTCGTTGTTTGTAGCAATCCGCTAAATAAGCACGCACACCTGACACGCATGATCAAAAAGTGCTCGATCTGCTTGATGAGAAACGGGCACTGCATATTGACTGGCATTATGATGGATTATGGTGGAGTACATTTAATTAATGGGAGTAGTTCCATGCTGAAACATTCTTCTTTGTCAATTTATATTGAGCTTGTTAATTTCATAGCTATGGCTGAGGCGAAAGCAGTGGCAGAAGCAAGAGCAAAGGCTCTTTTTGAGGCGAAGCGGAACCAAAACCAGAAAGGCAGGAAGAAGGGTGGTCACAAGCCCGGCACCAACTCTGGTAACAGAGCTGTTTTGTCCGCCATCCCGTGCCCAAAGCACTTTTCAATACTCTTCTTTGTGAAAATGAAATGCATTTTGCATAAATTGAAACACACATAACATCTGCTGAGGCATACACTGTTTTGATTCTCATCATGGGATTCGTTTCCGTTATTCAACCTCTCATTTTTGTCCTTTTGTCTAAGACCACAAGGTGATTTAGAGGGGTGAGTCAGTCACGGTAAATGCAGGGATTTAACCTCGGGTCAAAAGCAATAAACATGCCGGAAATTATTCGGGTGGTTACACTCCACACATTTTGCTGAGTAGTTTTTTTCTGTTGAATCTTCACAATACGTCAATAGATTACTTTCCTTTTATTTGCACAAGCAAACATTGTACTTTGTCTTGTCTTGATTACTGCTCTATTCAGGGTACTTTAATTTAAAAAAAACATGTTAATAAGTCATTGGGTTTTGCTGAAACGCAAGTACTAGTTGTGTATAATGTTCTAACACAAATGTAGGAAAGGGAAATTCTCATATCTGTTTGCCAAAATTATTTAAGTATTTCAACACTTTTAAAAGAATTGCGATTGCAGTTTTATTACGATTTACTTTGCTCGTAGTAACCACCACCTATTCTTATATAAGCTTATGTACTTTTCGCAACATTTAAAATAGGAATGTTTTTACCATAGAAAAACGATATTATCTTACGTGGTTAGAATGAAAATTTTCATAAAATTTGAGTAAAAAAATGAAAAGTTGAAAATGTTTTCTACGAGTATGACGAATTAGATTAAATTGCCTGCATATTATCATGTAATTGAGATCCATTGAGACTCGTCCCAAAAATTTGTTTTCTCTGCCACGTTCAGCCTTGGTTTTTCTTCAGATTTTCTCCTTCATCAATATTAACGCCTGCATGGACCATTAATTCAACGATGGTTTCTTGGGCAAATTCTTTGACATCCCGTGAAGAAAAGCGCAAAATGTGTTTCTATCTTCTTTATGGAAAAGACAATTATTCAAAACTGGAAAATAGTAATTGAGGAATTCTGGATCTATACCATAATTTGGTCATCGACATTCTTGGAAATCTTCAAACATAAAAGTCTG
>JAUOZQ010000957.1:0-20382 GCA_030710315.1 Anomotaenia brevis
TAAAATGTGCTAGATCTTACGATAGATTGGTCATCTTCACTTAGTACCATTTTCTCAACCCATCAGAAGTTAGCTGCATCGATCCTAAGTATATCAGCTATCGAAGTTTCCAGCCAGATACTTCTTGAATCAGCCGACTCTGGCTTTATCATAGACCTACTCACGGAAGCGTAATTCACAATAAAAATGCTGACGAACCGCAGCTGACACTTTCCTCAATACCTGTCTTTGCCCCGACTACCTCCAGGTAGAGGGCTGCAAAATTGCTTTGGACAAGTCTTCAATGGAAGAGAATTTCAAAAGTAAAAGTCGCGAATGTATGTAGTGAGTCTGAAAGCAATTTCCGCAAGTAATGGTTTCTGTGTGCTCCTTTGTTCATTCAGAGTAGGTTGGTAGAGGAATCAAAAGCAGTTTCCTGTTCTCAAAAGAGCGAAAACTATGAGAAATGCATTTATTCGACAATCTGGTATACAAATATAATTGGACACCTCGAGGTAAGTTCATTCAGTCCAAAGTCTAATTTTCTGTTCCTCAGAAAAGTGTATTTTTGGCATATAATCTTGAAAAGAATTATGATTTTTGCAGATATCCGCAAACCGCACACTTTGTTAATGATCTCTAAAAAACTAAAAGCAGAGTTCAATGTTTATTTAATATATTTAAATATGTTTGCTTTAATTAAATGAAAATTAACAAAAGACTCAAGTCTGTGGCATAATCAGTTTCAGTAGCACACTTTTTACCTATCATTTGACTACATTTGACCTTGGCGTACGCTAGGGAAATTTTGCAAGTGACACATACATCAATACAACAAAATACAAAGCCAGTGCATAAAATAAAATGCCTTACGAAATGGCAGATAGCGATTTCGCAAACAAAAATGACATAGCTATACAATTTGACGAGAAGGTAATACAGAACTAAGTTGGAGTTTAGGGGCCTCGTGAACACTTATTGTAGTTCCTGAAAATCGTTTTTGATGAAATTTCTTGATTGAACTATTAAATAGCATCATATTTTACAAGCGTTTATTTGTTTGAGTTTACCAACTTTTCTTTTACTGTGTTAAAGATATTTTTACAATGTAGAACTAATTTCATGCATAATATGTTAAATTTGTAGAAAAAAGAGCTCGAAGCCAGTGATAATTTGGCTTCGTACAATTCATGCACTTCTAAAAATTCGTGAGTCTGTTCTTTTTTGAAGTGTATTTAACATCTAATGTCATGACATCAATGTTACTTCCAAAAATAGATAAAAAATTAAGTGATTCGCTAGATGATATTGGTTTGAAATTCAATTTTGACCTGTATTTCCCGCTTTGAATCTTTCTCTGTGCATAGATTTGTCGAATTCACCGATCTTGATTGATGTCACAACACCTTAATAAACTTAAGCTGTTTGTGTGAATACTTAGTCTGAGCAGGGTTATCAGAGGAACACGATTGGCTGTTGGTCCTTATAAGCTTGATGATTTTGTGCAACTGAAGCAGCTAGCAAGTAACAGTCGATCAATACACAAGCAAGGTTAAGCTAACTTACTATTTATGTTATATATTTTATTAAACAAATTTTAAAATGATGTCGACTTATTATTTCTGTATATTTTCAATGAAATTGTTCATAGTAAAAGCAGTACCACTTAGATCTTTATCAGATATTGCAGTAGAAAGCAGTGATCACAATCTCATTCTTGTTTTTATGCTTAGGAGTTTCTAAAATTCTTTGTTTATACTAACAAGGACATTGAGTCTGGAGGCCCTCTTACCAGTGGATTCCCCAACAACAGTGAAATTCTACTTGGTGCACATCAGGGCAATAAATCCACCACCGTCAAGGGATGAGGTGTGGAGCCACTTTAGTCAGTTCGGGCGTGTTGTCCGACTCACTTATGAACGGGAGCGTGGCTTCGTCGAATTCAGCAGTCCACAGGAAGCCTTTCAAGGCGTTGAAGGAACGGATTCAGTACCTCGGTGACTGGCGCGTTCTACGCTTTCCATGGAGGAAGACTCATAGGACGATATCATTAACCTTGCAAAAAGCAACATCTAAATATTCCTGGCCTTCCAAGAAGGCTCTTTTGAGACACTTTGGTCAGTTTGGCAACGTGGTCCGTTTCCATGCCAACCCACCATCACGTGGCTACGTCGACTATTTCACTCACGAAGAGGCTCTGAGTGCACTGAAGAAGCCCATCCAACAGTTAGATGGCTGTGAGATTAGAACACGTGGCTGCAAGGAGTTTCCGACGTAATTGTGAACTTATGTAACTCAGTTGCAATTTTCTAGTGATGAAAACGAAGCAGGTATAGCCCTGCTCTTTGTGGTACAGCCACCGCAAAACGTGTCGGAAACGCCTTCCTCTGACGCTCTAAGGTGCCACTTTGAGCAATTTGGCAGGATTGTTGAGGTGGAGGTGAGGAAATCTGGCTCCAGTGGCCACGTCTTCTTCCGTTTCTCAGAAGGCGCACAGAGGGCATTAGCAGAGCCACTCCATGTGGTTGGTGGGTGTAGCATCAAAGTCTTCCCCTCCAAACGACTGCTGCCTGAATATGTGACGTAAGTTGTGGTACAATCAAATTCGTTCCATTATATCACGCTGTTGCATCAAGCTCTTGTGTATTAAGAGAACATACGAGGTTTGGGCAAAATAGTGGTAACACCTTGAATAACGAGCAATATATGGTATGGGTCAACTATTTGCATCGATTGTATCCCCGATTCTCCAAAGGTGTTGATGCATACAAACTGCGAATTGTTTTCAGAGGAATTTTATTGGAAATCGACTTCGTTAATTAAATATCTAAAATCGACCACCATAAATGATTCTCAACTTCGACTTTCGACGAGACCTGCGCCGCTTTGCTGAGGACGACGTTTTTCCTTCTCTGCTTTAAAGGCGGCAGTCATTACCTTTGAAACTCCAGGCATTCGGCGGCGGTGTCTGTTGCACTAGCGCCTGTAGCCATAAAAGCACCAACAATTTGGCCTCTTTGAAAGTCCCAGACGTCTGCCCTTTTTATTGGGTCCAACCAATTTGTCATTATCAGCTAAAAAGTTCTTAATAAGCGGATTAAATTCTAAAATATTTAAATAGCATTCCAATATGTCAAGTTTTGATGATTTATAAGGCGGCATCCTCCTCTGCGCGTTCTCGCCTATGTCCTCCTAATAATCGGCGCTAAAGGAAATAGAATAATAGATTACTACTTATATTAAAATAAATAAATAAAATTTATCCGTTTCCTTCAATTAGACGAATGCTGGCACCAGAAGATGAATCTACAAGTGGTACACACTGGAAGCATGTTCATACGGCCATAGCATTTACTCTGTCTAAAGGTAAAAAGAGCGCTTCGTGGCCTTCCAACGAAGCCATCGACAGCCACTTCCTCCAGTTCGGAGACGTAGTCAACTTCTATCGAATATCACCACCCTATGGATACATCGAATACAGTTGCCGCGAAGAAGCCATCGCTGCATTGAGAAAACCTTACCAGGAAATTGATGGATGCAATGTTAACATAAGTGCCTTCAACAATGCAACCGTGTAAGTGGACTGCTCCTCTGTTTATGAGAAAAACACATAAGCAACTTCACAACAAATCCTTCAATGGGCCCACCTGATTGGCTGACTCAATCAGCCAATGTTTTTCGCGCTGCATTTAATCAAATCATTTGCTGACGTAATGTTACAGTTAATTTAAGCTTCAATCATCAGCGTGCTTTGCCCGTTTATCTAAATAGCTCTACGAAATAAATTAAGTGAATAAATGACGTTCAGATATTCGAACAGAATTCATTCATTGACCCTGTATCGAATTCAAGAAGTTGTTTATCTGAAAGTTTGAGTAGCAATATCCCGAGGTATACATGCCTTTACGATTTACCTTCGTGGAAATTTCATTTCTTCCCCAATGGAAAAAAACTAAAATCCATGGAACGCTGTAGGAGGACTCATACGACGATATCATTCACCTTGCCAAAATCCAAATCAAAGGCTTCCTGGCCTTCCAACGAGGCTCTCTTGAGTCACTTTCGTCAATTTGGCATCGTGGTCCGTTTCCATACCAACCCACCATCGCGTGGCCACGTCGACTACTTCACTCACGAAGAGGCTCTGAGTGCACTGAAGGAGCCAACCCAAGAGTTAGATGGCTGTAAGGTTAGAACGTGTGCCTGCGAGGATTTCCCAATGTAAGTGTGGGCTTAAGTATCCAGATGCATTTTTCTAGAACTAAAGGCACTAGTGGTGCCTACTATGTAGGCATAGCCCTTCGCTTTGTGGTACAGCCACCGCAAATCGTGTCGAAGTCGCCCTCTTCCGCTGCACTTGCGTGCCACTTTGAGCAGTTTGGCAGGGTTGTTGAGGTGGAGGTGAGGAAATCTGGCTTCAGTGGCCACGTCTTCTTCCGTTCCTCGGAAGGCGCACAGAGGGCATTAGCAGAGCCACTCCATGTGGTTGGTGGGTGTAGCATCAAAGTATTCCCCACCAAGCTACTGTTGCCTGAATATTTGGCGTAAGTTTTGATGTATTTCAGTTTGCTTTCATCATTTTAAAGCAAAAATTCTAATTTAAAATTGCCTTATTTCGATGATTTAATAGCTGGTGTCATTCGGGAATACATGTAATACTATTAATTCAATGTAAATATTCCTTTTAATTAGGCGAATGCTAGCACCAAAAGATGATTCTTCAAGTGGTACACACTGGAATCCACTTCATAAATCCATAGCATTTACCCTATCCGAATCTGAAAAGAGCGCTTCGTGGCCTTCCAACGAAGCCATCAACAACCACTTCTTCCAGTTTGGAGTTGTAGTGAACTTCTATCGAACATCACCATCCCAAGGATACATCGAATACAGTTGCCGCGAAGAAGCCATCGCTGCATTGAGAAAACCTTACCAGCAAATTGATGGATGCAATGTTAACATAAGTGCCTTCAACAATGTCATCAAGTAAGTGGACTGCGAAAATTTAGATACCCCTTCGAAGGCTGTCATAATTTCTAAACAGCACTGCATGAAACGCCTAGCATGGCAGGGGGGCGGAGTCCGTTTCTGTTTTACTAGTGCATGCAATAAGGACATTCAGAATTTGGTCGTTGAAGTTGACGATTCTTCGTCGGTTCCTTCATGTCAAGGTCGCAAGAAATTCTTCCAGTTGATACGTCACCTTTTTTAAATAACTAACATTGTTACCTAAATATTGCTTTCTAAAATGTATAATTAACGACATGCATAGAATCATATCAGCGATTAAAACAACCCTACGTAGTAAATAGCTGATAACTCAAAGGCACTTAAATATATTAAATATACTTTTGAAAATTATAATGCTATTTCTGCGGTCTTAACACACGTGAGGTGTTCTGATAAACAATATCAATAAAGATATACATGTCAAATTTGCAATTTATTATTGCGATCATCTGATAATTTACGGAATTCGTTTACAAGGGAAGTCATAGATTGGAAAAATCCCCTGTAATCTTCAAGCCGAAATTATTTAATGAATTGAAATGTAAAATAATCAGGGAATTAAGGAACTGTTTTAATGTAGAGTTACCTTTTAGGGTGTCCAAAACTGGGAAAGCTTGGAGAAGAGCTCATACAGCCGTGTCTTTCACCGTCAAGAAAAGTAGGGCAGTGGATGCCTGGCCTTCCGAAGATGCCATCATGAAGCATTTCCGTCAGTTCGGCAATGTGATCCAGTTCCATGCCAACTCACCATCCGACGGATGCATCGACTTCAGCAGTCATGAGGAGGCTCGCAATGCATTGAAGCAACGCATTCAACAATTGGATAGTTGGGAGGTTCGAACACGTCGCACCAGGAAATTCCCCAAGTAAGCTATGGATAGATTTGAATTGACTGAAACATTAAATCTGATATCACTCCTGAATGAGTAATGAAGAATCTTATTCCCATGAATTTTCCTCTTCGGCTGTGACTGAGGTACCGCCTACGACGCTTTTAGCTGTCTTCCTATCACATATCAATTTTTCGCTGGCCTCCGGTCTCAATACCTCATCAGGACAGTGCAGCAACAGCAAGAAGAAGAAGAGACGTCTTCAGCAAAGCACCGGTCGGTCGAAATACAAAGTTGTTGGCTGAGGGAGACTGTGGGCCCCTCAGTCGAGATGTTAGAGAGGATCGCACGACATCCACGGCTCCTTAACTCACTGCAGGACTTCTCAATGAACACGCACAGAAACCGGCTTCCCATAACCTGATCCTTGTCAGGAGTTGCATAAGTGTGGATTCAACCGCAGCCAAGCTGCAATAAGACAAAAATCCTCTGCTCTCGAAGAGAGACAGCAAATATTCCAGCAAGTAGTTTAGATTCGTGAAGAACACATATTTCGTTGATTTTCAAGATGTATTTTAAAACAGCTTTTGTGGTCATCCGGTGACAGTCTGCCTTATCGCCATCTCAGCAGTTGATTTTATATTATATAAAGTGATATCTCAGGGGAATTATGTACATTTTCTCTAGAATTTGGCATATCTCAGCTGCGAGAGTATCCGCAAGGGTTTTTTTCCTTCGGTTAACTCTATTTTGGTAGTAGCAAGGACTCATAAGTGAAATAAATACGGAAGCACAGCAAAGAGAGAGCTGATATTTTTCCTTTTTATTCCAGAAAGAAACCAACTTCTTCCAATGCAGCTGCTAACATCTCGTCAAAGGCTCGATTTAAACATGGTGTTATTGTATTCTTTGTATATCCGCCGCCATCGACACCAGGATTGCCTTCCAATGCTGCGCTGGAAAGATACTTCGAAAATTTTGGGAGTGTTTTCATTCTAAAGAAGGAGGCTTCCTGCCCCATTGGCCACGTATTCTTTAAGTCATTTGATGTAGGTAAAACGGTTTTGGCCAAAAAAAGGCATTTCGTTGGTGGACAATGCATTTTGGTTTACCCCTCCAGTCACCCAATGCCAGATTTCGGCAAGTAAGTTAATTTAAAAATCATGTGTTTAGTGAGATAATATAACAAAAAATCAAGAAATTCCTATTGATTTTCTGAATATTCCTTTGAAAATGTGCCTTTTAATTCAGGACGAAGGTGGATCCCTCAAACGCAGGTTTCTCCATCAGATTTCAAGTATTGCCAATTGAGTCAAACTGTGCTCAACCAAGCAACGATGCCATAGAGGCATACTTCAGGGAATTCGGTTCACTTGTGGCATTCTCCAAAGATGAAGATGACCCTACTGGAACTGTAGAATATGAGGATGAGGAAACAGCACAAGCAGTTCTGTCGACGAAAGACCATGTCGTCAGTGGCTGTGAAATCAAACTCAGTCCTAAATCTCTCGATCTCTCGAAAGAGGAGTAAGGATTCATTCTACTTATTACGATATCAGTAGACACTTTCAGAATAGTCAAGGTTTTTGACTACAAAGCACACTTTTCATCAATATCACGAACTCACTCCTATTAGGATTGAATAAATAGCAAGAGAACAAGTTTTTTTGGATTTGGGCTATTTAAGAATCCCACAGTGATTTATAATAGAAGCAAGTACCCGAAGATTAAATAAGACCAGAAAGCGAGCGAAGAAAAAACTGATATTGATATTTTCTATTCCAGAGGTAGAGAGACTTCTTCCACTGCATCTGTCGGTGTATCGACAGAGGTTCCAGTATCAAGTGGAAGCATAGCATTCATTGTGTATCCCCCTCCATTAATACCTGGATCACTAACGAACGGGGTGCTGAAAAGTTATTTTGGCAAATTCGGCAGCGTTGCGGTTCTGAAGAAGAGGACTTCACATCCCATTGGTCACGTATTCTTCAACACAGCTGAGGAGGCGCAAAGAGTGCTGGCGGAGAAGAAGCACTTCGTTGATGGGCGCTTCATTTTTGTCTATCCGGCGATACAACCAGTGCCGATGCCGGAAAGGTGAGTTGATTAGAACATTTGAGGGTTCTCTCCGAATATTGTTGAAATAGAACAACTTAATTCATAGGAAGAAAATAAAATTTAATGTGAAGTGGCGAGGTGAGGGGAATAAGGTGGATGAAGAATTCAGGTCCATCCAAGCCAACAAGCTCGACTTCCGGCCAGACCTGAGCTTTGCTGAGGACGTCGTTTTACCTTCGCTTCCAAAGCCGCGGTCAGTAATTGCGAGGTAGTGCATTTTGAAACGCCGCCATGCATTCTGCCGACAATCTGGCCTCTTTAAAAGTCCGAGAGGTCTGGCATTTCATAGTTTCTAATCATTTTAATATTTCTCAACACCCGTTTTGAAATAACCATCAAATAACGCGAAGTGATAAACAAGTAGGTTTTTATTTTATAGTGATTTAAACAAAACCTGAGAGATTTAAATGCAAGAAAGCAAGAAATACTGTTAATCGCCATTAGACATTGAAATTGGTTTAATATTGAAATAAATACCACTGAGACAACGTGTGGCACGACCTCATATGTTGTCAGATTTGAGAATACTGTTTTAGATCATTTAAATAAACGAAATTTCCAATAGCGTGCATTTAACTTCAGGTGCAACCAAGATTTGCTCAACTATCACAAGAAACCCAGGCAACAAGTCAAGAGCGGCACAGTACAATCAACCCGCATCGAGAAATATCCCATGTAGATCGACATGTAATCTTCCCCACTCTCAAAACCTCCTTTTTATCCTGAAGTTCCTTTCTCGGTTCGGAATGAGGTCTTTCCTCCACTTACGCAGCGATCAGTTTTGTCTTCAACGCCCAGAAGGGAAAGAAGTTCAGATGCCAACACGGAATTGGAGTGTAATATTTCTAGAATGTTCATGGGTAGACACAGAATTCGGAAGGAGAGAAACCTGTCAGAGTTTTGATGATGACAGCGATCATCCGTTCGTTGGTTTAAACAAGGCTCGATTGACGATTTACCAATCGGTAGAATATGATAAACTTCTTTAAGTGCGGTTTCAACAAACTGTTTACAATCACCGTCTTCGATTCATTTGCGTAGGTCATTCTTTTAAACAGAGCTTGGTTTAAACCTACTCCTTTTTGTCGGAAGAAATGATCACAAAGTGGATTAGTTCGTGGCGATCCAACACATTGCAAGTGAATGAACCGTTTTCCCACGAGGTTCTCTTCTGTCTGCGTAGCTTATCATCTGGATGTAGATTCAACATTTCGGAAGTCATGAGTCTATCGATCAAAATTAGTAAGGATAGAGAGGGCAGCCGAAGTCGTCAACTCGAAGATGAGGAGGAGGAGGACAACTTGTGGGGTTGGAACCAGGCTTACGAAGTGGGCTTCTTCAAGGGCTGCTGCTTGAAGAAACTCGCCTGGACGTAACGTGGTTCGATCTTGGAATTCGTTAGGGTCAAAATCTCAACTCACTCAATTTCGGCTAATGTTGAGTCTCCTTTCTTGAATTTCACAAGGCACCATAATCTGCTGTTGATTTTGCCCAATCAAACTTAAGTTTTAGTGTTTCGTGAAGCAGAATTTTATCTTCGCAAGTTATTCTTAACACGAAATCAGCCTTTCGCTCCGCTAGACACTGCTACATTCCCTTCAAATTTCCGCTGATTTAAAAGAAGAATGAGTAAATGGGAGAGAATCTATAGGGTCTCCTTTCTCGATCTCTTTCACTGCCCTCCATGCGAGTCTCGATCTTTCTAACTTGCCTTAAGGATACGCTGAACAGACATAAATACTGCCAGAACACAGCTCACTACCTCAACTCTCCAGTCTTCCATAAGTTCCCTTACAGTTTTCGATAGAACACATGAACAAATAATGCACACGATTTACAAATGCCAATATTTAAATGAAGAGTCGTCTTTTAGAGTGCAAAAAAGAGAGAAAGCTTGGAGAAAATCTCATACGGCCGTGACTTTCATCGTGAAGAAAAACAAGGCAGTGGGTGCATGGCCTTCCAAAGAAGCCATCATAAGACACTTCCGTCAGTTCGGAAATGTGGTCCGATTCCATGCCGACTCACCATCCCGCGGTTTCATCGACTTCAGCAGTCATGAAGAAGCACTCAGTGCATTGAAGCAACCCGATCAAAAAATAAGTGCATGGAAGGTTCGAGTAAATGCCACAAGGAAATTCCCCAGGTAAGCTATGGATAGATGTGAATTGACTGAAACATTAAATCTGATATCACACCAGAATGACAGAAGAATAATAAGAAGCCAATTTCCATGCTGTAGCTGAGGCACCGCCTACGAGGCTTTTAGTTGTCTTCCTATAACATATCGATTTTTCGCTGGCCTCTAATAACCGGTCTATGCAGGTTTTTCAAGACGGCGGTGAAATACACTTCTTCAATGGCTACATTAAGAAGTAGCTTTTTGTCAAACTCAACTGTTTCATTCAAGGCGTTGTGTGGTGGATGAGGACTTTTATCCCAACCCAACCGAATTCCCATTCGATTCTCATTTTGATATAAATCCAATTTTAAAATTAATAAATTGTGTATCAATTATAACAGTCACGAAAAAGCCCTCAATGCAATTCCAGGTGAGGCCAGCACTGTCAAACCCAGTCGATAAACATCCACAGCAGGTCAACTCTAACCTTCCCCTGTGAAGAATTTCACAGATTTTCACCACCATTTCCGATTCTTTTAAGCAAACCCTGTTTCAAACGCCTTCATTGCTGGCAGTAGACTTGAGCGCTATCCGTGACTGCATTAGGTGGTAGACACTCAAAACGGATTATCCGTTAGCGTCAAAGCAAACGACCGATATTTGCCTGTCGCCTGTTTAAGGAGTTGGCGGGAATGTGGGAGAGAGGGGCAGATGTATTCAGACAATTGAGGCATGATAGGCCTCTTCATGGGCTGCTTAATGAACGGCCTTTGGATCTATCTTCATGTTCTGAACGATGAAATATTCTCTTCTGAAAACCAAAATCCACCTTCCACAGCCATCTTCTGTTAGTTACACAGGCCTCTCAATGGTTGATGACAAGACGGCAAAACTATCTACATTAGTCTGGCTAGAGCCACTAGAGGTTGACGCAAGTAGCTTCGAGTTAAGTGGACCTTACACAGTTCTCCCCTTCATTTCATGATGAAAACACACCTCAAGTGGTTTTTACCCTCTATTGTACTTTTGAAGGCGAGATTCACTACTCGACGAGGTTTCGATATCATCTTCTTCACTGACTGGATTTGCGTCACCAAACCAATGCGTCAACTTCAAAGTCCTGCAGTCGGACTCAACGAAAGAAGACGAGGAGGCGGAGGAGAGGGTTTGTTGCCTAGAGTCGTTGCGGGAGCACTTCCAGCGATTTGGAAGGGTTGCGGCCATGCATTTCGAAGCCGATGAGGCCACTGGATTTGTCATATTCAGGAGCATCAATGAGGCACGTGCAGCAGTCTGGTGTTCCGATCATAAAATCGGCAAATGCCGCTTGGAATTGTCTCACGATTCCCAATGCTCTACCTCATCGATCAATCGATTTGAATAACTTGTTTAAATTAGATTTATGATAAAAATTTTCAAAATTTGGTACAAAAATTATTGATAAATTTTCAGCGGATTTAAAGGTGCTTTGAAATTGCTCTCTTCGTCTTCGACGGCATATTAACATGTAAAAGGAATATCATTAGCAAGAAGGGTTCTTATTTCGATAACTCGGAGATCATTGACTAATTGAAACAAATTAATTGTAATTTATATATAAATTGCTCTAGCTGATACTTCACCATTTTGTATATGAAACCAAAAATGTATAATTAACGAAATGCATATAGTCTTGTCAGTGATTAATACAACACTATTATTATTATTGTGCTAATAACTCGAAGGCATTGCTATATTAAGATATAGTTTTGAAAAATCGAAATGTTATTTCTCCGGTCTTAACACACCTGAGGAGTTCTAATAAGCAATCACGGCTTTCTTCACCAACACAAAATTTAGGGGCATCGTTGAATGCGCGAAGATCATTGACCCATTGGAACAAATTAAATATCATTTTTATATAATTATTGCTAGCATCTGGTAATTTTCGGACTTCGATTACAAGAAAAGTCATAGTTTATGAAAATTATCTGTAATCTTCAAGCAGAAGTTCTTTTGTGAATTTAAATGTCAAATAATCTGGGTATTAACGAACTATTTTAAAGATGAGTCATCTATTAGGGTGTCCAAAACTGCGAAAGATTGGAGAAAAGTCCATACGGCCGTGTCTTTTACCGTCAAAAAAGGTAGAGCAGTGAATGCCTGGCCTTCCAAAGAAGACATCGTGAGGCAATGCAGTCCGATTCCATGCCGACTCACCATCCCACGGATTCATCGACTTCAGGAGTCATGAAGAAGCCCTCAGTGCATTGAAGCAACCCGATCAGCAAGTGGGTGCTTGGCAGATTCGAGCAGATACCACCAAGAAATTCTTCAGGTAAGCTATGTAGAGATGTGAATTGACTGAAACACTAAATCTGATATCACACCAGAATGCCAGAAGAAGGAGAAGAAGAAGAAGCCTATTCCCATGAAGTTTCCTCCGCGGCTGTGGCTGAGGCACCGCCTTCGACGCTTTCAACTCTCTTCCAAAACATATCGATTTTTCTCTGGTCCCCAGTCTCAAGTCTATCGATGTTCTTGAAGATGGCGGTGAAATAAGCTACATTATCCGGATAACTATATCATCCTGCTGCATTGCAAAAGCTGTTTTTCCAAATGATTTTTCAGGTATATGTTTATTCTTAATCCTCCCAACCACTTTTACTGATCAACAAAAAGTTTGCGAGAATCGCCAACTTCTAAAGCGCCATCATTTAGGCGGAACGTTCCCATTTTTATGGAATTTTCGTGGATCCAACATGTTTAAGAGAACATCCGGTAAGGTAAACATGCCGCAGTTTCATCAAATCCGGTTCTGACCGCCAACCAAAGTGACAATCTTGAAATCATGCCGCTAATGGCGGACGATTTTCGATCCGATGAGTGTTCAAGTAGACAGTCACATGCACTCGAGAACCAAAACCAAAGCTGCGTCATTTTGGCTTGCTACTAAAACAGCCCTTAGTAGAACGGATGCTTCCAAACCAACCAAGCCGTTGGTGTTTCGTCCACTATTCCAGGCCTCAATCTCGAAGTCCTACCGTCAGCTTCCACCGACGGGGAGGAAACTCACTCCAGTAGGGGCGCATGTGAGGCAACTAATGGAGTGGTTCTGGCCATGGATGGATTCCACTTCTCACCCGGCTTATGGTGTCGCGGCCTGACTAGTCCCTTTATTCTCCGCCTGAGGTCAGCTTGAGTAGAAGTAACCGAATAATTCAGGTTAGAGCCTTCGCAAGAACCCTTCAGACTAATGTAATTCTTTTCCTATACTAAAAATAACATGCTTTCGCGAGGTAGATATGCAAGTAATAGACCGTTAATATGCCTTCACAGAAGACAAGATACAGTTTTAATTGACCTCTACATCTGATCAATATTTGTTTGGTATTTAAATTTGGTGAAGTTTATTTCACCACATTTAACGCAAAATAAAGCTTAGTACAAACACAGGCACCATGTTTTCTGATATCATGATCGTTAAAACAAGTTTAACCAAATATATCGACAGATGAAGGAGAGCATTGAGATTCCTAAGACAGTTTCAAGCGACATTTGCCGATTTTATGGTCGGAACACGAGACTACTGCACGTGCCTCATTGATGCTCCTGAATATGACAAATCCAGTGGCCTCATCGGCTTCGAAATGCATGGCCGCAACCCTTCCGAATCGCTGGAAGTGCTCCCGCAACGACTCTAGGCAACAAACCCTCTCCTCCTCCTTCTCCTCCTCGTTTGGATCCGACTGCAAGACCTTGAAGTTGACGCACTGGTTTAGGTACGCAAATCCAGTCAGTGAAGAAGATGATATCGAAACTTCGTCGAGTAGTGAATCTCGCCTTCAAAAGTGGAGTAGATGGTGAAAACCACTTGAGGTGTGTTTTCATCATGAAATGAAGGAGAGAACTGTGTAAGGTCCACTTAACTCGAAGCTACTTGCGTCTACCACTTGTGGCTCTAGCTAGACTAATGCGAATAATTTTATCGTCATGTCATCAGTCAGAACAAGGCAAGATGGAATGAAGTGGGGAGACGGAGTGAGAGAACGCAGCTGACTTACTTGTAGAGCATTTTTATAGGATACATCAGAAGACGACAGGTCCAAACTTCATGATGATGTGAAGCTGCGAGTGCCTTCCTCGCTTGTGAATGCGTCTTATACTAAACATAGCCACTTCGAGAGTTGTGCAGTAAATAGAAGCGGACGATATTTCCGAACCGACTCAAGTACCCTCCCACGACTTCTCTCGAGGGAAGGTCTTTGGGATTTTCGAATTTGAACCCCAACGCTGTGAACGTTTTCCCCATCCTGAAGAGATCACAAAATATGTCTTTAAGAAGTTGAAGTTCTCTTCATGGCAATGTTGAGTGTCGACTTACATGGGATATTCATCGATGGGGTCGGGTGTGGCCGACCGTTCCCTGTTGGATTTTTGTTTGCAGCTTTAGTGAAATGTAAATGTTATGTAAGGCGTATTGTTAACGTGTAATTTAAGTGAACATTATTTTTACTTCACAATCTATTTCAAAGTTTCTCTTTTCAAATTCAGTTCCTACCCATTAACTTTCTGGGAATATCAAACTCCAATCTCGTGTTGGCATCTGAACTTCTTTCCCTTCTGAGCGTTGAAGACAAAACTGGTCTTTTATTGAGACATTATTGAGCGTCGCAGAGAGAGACCTCATTCAGAACCGAGAAAGGAACCTCATGCGCAAAAAAGGTTCGCTTTCAACCAAACTGGTGGAAATGTCAAGGATTAATTCTCTTCAATGTGTTATTTTACTCGTTAACAACAAGTAATATCCAAATCAGCTTTAGTGAATCGAAAGCAGTGGTGATGCATCAGGACAATGTAGCGCGAATCCACACAGCAAGGAAGAAATGGTTTGGGAGAAAATTCCTCATCCACCGACTGACTCTCCCAACTACCTCGCTCCGTCTTCAGACTACCACTGGTTTCGTAGCTTACGAAATCATTTGGGAGAGAAAATGTTTGCGACATCACCTGAAGAGGTTGAAACTGACATTTGTGGTGAGCGACAATAATTAAAAGTGACGTAGGGTGCCTTTTTCATTCATAGCGAAAAAAAGTAGGTTTTGAGAGTGGGGAAGATTTCATGCTGACGTACATGGGATATTTGTCGATGCTGGGAGATTGCACTGTGCCGCTCTTGACTTGTTGCTTGGGTTTCTTGGGTTTTTTAGGCGATTCATGGTTGTAGCTGAAGTTAAATGCACAATGTTGGAAAATCTTTTGTAAGTAAGTGGCCGCACAAGGTAGTGGAAACATGTTGAAAATTAACAAAATATTTCTGCTCCACTAATCTAAAATCTTTGAAGACATATTTGTCGTCTTTATCTAAGAGCAGAGGATTTTTCGTCTAATTGCAGCTCCGCTGTGGTTGTCTTGCGATCCTCTCTAACATCTCGATTGAGGGGCCCACAGTCTCCCTCAGCCAACAACTTTGACTTTCGGCCGACCGGTGCTTTGCTGAAGACGTCTCTTCTTCTTCTTGCTGTTGCTGCACTGCCCTGATGAGGTATCATTCCTATATCACATCTTTCTTAGCACTCAATGCTCCATTATGCTTTTTTAATTGATTTTACAAATACTTTTATAATTTAATTCATTTTAAGAAGTCGTGGTCGTGTGATCCTCTCTTACGACTCCGTTTATTTCACCGCCATCTCCAAAAAAATCTGCATAGACTTGAGACTGGAGGCCAGCGAAAAATAGATATGTTATAGGAAGACAGCTAAAAGCGTCGTAGGCGGTACCTCAGTCACAGCCGAAGAGGAAAATTCATGGGAATAGACATCTCCCTCTTCTTCTTCTTCTTCTGCCATTCTGGCGTGATATCAGATTTGTGTTTCAGTCAATTCACATCTATCCATAGCTTACTTGGGGAATTTCCTCGTGGCATCTACTGGAACCTCCCAACTATCCAATTGTTGAATGCGCTTCTTTAATGCATTGCGAGCCTCTTCGTGACTGCTGAAGTCGATGTGTCCGGAGCATGGTAGGGCAACACGAAATCGGACCACATTGCCGAACTGACGGAAGTGCCTCTCGATGGCATCTTCGGAAGGCCAGGCATCCACTGCCCTACTTTTCTTGACGGTGAAAGACACGGTTGTATGAGCTTTTCTCCAAGCTCTCTCCGATTTGGACACCCTAAAAGATGACTCTTCATTAAGATAGTACTTAAATACCCATATTATTTCATATTTTAATTCATAAAATAACTTCAGCTTGAATATCACAGAGAATTTTTCTAATCTATGGCTTTCTTTGTAAACGAAATCCGAAATTATCAGTTAATGGCAATAAATTTACAAAAAAGATATGTAATTTGTTCCAATGAGTCAATATTTTTAGTAGATGTCGGTAAAAAAAGCCGTAATTTCATATCGGAACTCCTCACGTGTGTTAAGACCGCAGAAATAACATTTTTAATTTTCAAAACTATTTATAAATATATTTCTTGCATTTGAGTTATTAGCTACATAATGTGTACGGTTGTTTTAATCACTGATATGACTCTGCGTATTTCTTTAATTATGCAATTTAGTTAGCGATATTTGGGTAGCATAGCTTCATAAACGAAAATGGTGACTTATTGACTGGAGCAATTACACAGCAAAAATGCAAAAAGCAATTATAGACCATGTCCCGATTTTCCATATCCCAAACATGGATACAACTAGCCTCAGGTAGCATGGAATTGAAGTCGTGGGGACACGACGGAATCGACGAAGAATCGTCAACTTTTACGACCCAATTCTGAGTGTCCTTATCGCATACACCAGTTCAACAGAAACTGCCTCTCGCACCGCGGGGATGCTAGGCGTTTCAAGAGGTACCGTGTTGGAAGTGAAGTTGCTTATGTGTTTTTCTCACAAACAGAGGAGCAGTTCACTTACTTGGTGACATTGTTGAAGGCACTTGTGTTAACCTTGCATCCATCAATTTGCTGGAGAGGCTCTTCCAATGCAGCGATGGCTTCTTCGTGGCAACTGTATTCGATGTATCCATGGGATGGTGATTTTCGATAGAAATTGACTACGTCTCCAACCTGGAGGAAGTGGTGGTCGATGGCTTCGTTGGAAGGCCACGAAGCGCTCTTTTTACTTTTAGACAGAGTGAATGCTATGGCCGTATGAACTCGCTTCCACAGTCCGATTATTCGGCGGACATCGGCGCGAACACACCGAGGAGGATGCCGCCTTATAAATCATCAAAACGTGACGTATTAGAATGCTATTTTATTATTTTAAAGTTTGATGCGCTTATTAAAAAGCTTTTTAGCTGATAATGACAAATTGGTTGGACCCTATAAAAAGGGCAGACGTCTGGGACTTTCAAAGAGGCCAAATTTTTGGTGCTTTTACGGCTGTGGGCGCTAGTGCAACAGACACTGCCCCCGAATGCCTGGAGTTTCAAGAGGTGGTCCGGACTCAAAGGTAATGACTGCCGCCTTTGAAGCAGAGAAGGAAAAACGTTGTCCTCAGCGAAGCACAGGTCTCGTCGAAAGTCGAAGTTGAGAAGCATTTAGAATAGTCGATTTTAGAGACTTCAGTAACGAAGTAATCCACTAAAATTCCTCTGAAAACGATTCGCAGTTTGTATGAATAAACACCCCTGGAGAATTGAGGATACAATCGATGCGAAGGGTTGACCCACAGCATATTTAAATAATATTGTGTTCGTTATTCAAGTTGTTACCACTATTTTGTCCAAACCTCGTACGTTCTTTTGATACACAAGAGCTCCATTCAACACTTTGATATAATGGAACGAATTTGATTATACCACAACTTACGTCACATATTCAGGCAGCAGTCGTTTGGAGGGGAAGACTTTGATGCTACACCCACCAACCACATAGAGTGGCTCTGCTAATGCCCTCTGTGCGCCTTCTGAGGAACGGAAGAAGATGTGGCCACTGGAGCCAGATTTCCTCACCTCCACCTCAACAACCCTGCCAAATTCCTCAAAGTGGCACCTTAAAGCGTTAGAGGAAGGCGTTTCGGACACGTTTTGCGGTGGCTGTACCACAAAGAGCAGGGCTATACCTGCTTCGTTTTCATCACTAGAAAATTGCAACTGAGTTACATAAGTTCACAATTACTTTGAAAACTCCTTGCAGCCACGTGTTCTAATCTCACAGCCATTTAACTGTTGGATGGGCTCCTTCAGTGCACTCAGAGCCTCTTCGTGAGTAAAATAGTCGACGTAGCCACGTGATGGTGGGTTGGTATGGAAACGGACCACGTTGCCAAACTGACCAAAGTGTCTCAAAAGAGCCTTCTTGGAAGGCCAGGAATCTTTAGATGTAGCTTTTGCGAGGTGAATGATATCGTCCTATGAGTCTTCCTCCATGGAAAGCGTAGAACGCGCCAGTCACCGAGGTACTGAATCCGTTCTTTCAACGCCTTGAAGGCTTCCTGTGGACTGCTGAATTCGACGAATCCACGCTCGCGTTCATAAGTGAGTCGGACAACACGCCCGAACTGACTAAAGTGGCTCCACACCTCATCCCTTGACGGTGGTGGATTTATTGCCCTGATGTGCACCAAGTAGAATTTCACCGTTGTTGGGAAATCCACTGGTAAGAGGGCCTCCAAACTCAATGTCCTTGTTAGTATAAACAAAGAATTTTAGAAACTCCTAAACATAAAAACAAGAATGAGATTGTGATCACTGCTTTCTACTGCAATATCTGATAAAGATCTAAGTGGTACTGCTTTTACTATGAACAATCAATTTTAATGAAAGTATACAGAAATTATAATTTGACATCATTTTTAAATTTGTATGATAAAATGTATAATGTAAAGTAAAATTTAGTTTAACACTGCTTGTTTATTGATCGACTGTTACTTGTTAGCTGTTACAAGGACCAACAGCCAATCGTGTTCCTCTGATAACCTTGCTCAGACTAGGTATTCACACAAACAGCTTAAGTTTATTAAGGTGTTGTGACATCAATCAAAATCGGTGAATTCGACAAATCTATGCACAGAGAAAGATTCAAAGCGGGAAATACAGGTCAAAATTGAATTTCAAACCAATTTCATCTAGCGAATCACTTAATTTTTTATCTATTTTTGGAAGTAACATTGATGTCATGACATTGGATGGTAAATACACTTCAAAAAGGAACAGACTCACGAATTTTTAGAAATGCATGAATTGTACGAAGCTAAATTATCACTAGCTTCGAGCTCTTTTTTCCTACAAATTTAACATATTATGCAAGATATTAGTTCTACATTGTAAAGATATCTTTCACACAAAAAAGGAAAAGTTGGTAAACACAAACAAAAAACGCTCGTGAAATATCAAGCTATTTAATAGTTCAATCACGAAATTTCATCAAAAACGATTTTCAGGAACTACAATAAGTGTTCACGAGGCCGCAAAATCCAACTTAGTTCGGTATTACCTGCTCGTCAAATTTCATAGCCATGTCATTTTTGTTTGCGATATCGCTATCTGCCATTTCGTAAGGCATTTATTTTATGCACTGGCTTTGTTTTTTTTGTAGTGATGTATGTGTCATTTGCAAAATTTCCCTAGCGTACGCCAAGGTCAAATGTAGTCAAATGATAGGTAAAAAGGATGCTACTGAAACTGATTATGCCACAGACTTGAGTCTTTTGTAAATTTTCATTTAATTAAAGCAAACATATTTAAATATATTAAATAAACATTGAACTCTGCTTTTAGTTATTTAGAAATCATTAACAAAGTGTGCGGTTTGCGGATATCCGCAAAAAATCATAATTCTTTGCAAGATTATATGCCAAAAATACACTTTTCTGAGGAACAGAAAATTAGACTTTGGGCTGAATGAACTTACCTCGAGGTGTTTAATTATATTTGTATACCAGATTGTCGAATAAATGCATTTCTCAGTTTTCGCTCTTTTGAGAACAGGAAACTGCTTTTGATTCCCCTACCAACCTACTCTGAATGAACAAAGGAGCACACAGAAACCATTACTTGAGGAAATTGCTTTCAGACTCACTACATACATTCGCGACTTTTACTTTTTAAATTCTCTTCCATTGAAGACTTTTCCAAAGCAATTTTGCAGCCCTCTACCTGGAGGTAGTCGGGGCAAAGACAGGTATTGAGGAAAGTGTCAGCTGCGGTTTGTCAGCATTTTTATTGTGAATTACTCTTCCGTGAGTATGTCTATGATAAAGCCAGAGTCGGCTGATTCAAGAAGTATCTGGCTGGAAACTTCGATAGCTGATATACTTAGGATCGATGTAGCTAACTTCTGATGGGTTGAGAAAATGGTACTAAGTGAAGATGACCAATCTATCG
>JAUOZQ010000958.1:0-20365 GCA_030710315.1 Anomotaenia brevis
TAAAGTGATGAATTTCAGCCATTGTGAAAATTTGCCATATTTACTGAAAAAATGAAAATATTGAATTTTAAGACATAGTGAATGAAGAAAGTGCATAACATAATTTAAGGCATCAATGGGTTCAAGATAAAATATTAATAGCAACAATTTATTATTAGACTTAAAGACTTTGATATTAGCAGACTGAAAAAGTTTAAGGTAATGATTGCTTAAACACGTTCACTGGTTATCTGCAACAGTACCAATAGCAAAGATGCGTCCTGGAATTAATGCAGCACCTTGTACCTCTTCTGAATCACTCAGAAAAGAACGAGCATTATAGCATTGGCTCATGGACTTAGATGTAAGATCATAAATCCCATGCAGGCCACCCCAAAACAAACCATGTCCAATGCAAAAGCACTTTTACTGGATATTTTTTATTTTAGTGTAGCGAAATGCATTTTACCATATCAATATGAATTTACCAAAAAATGATTCGTCACAAATGGTAAAACCCATATTTTAAGGAGAACATAATAGATTTTGAACACCAAAAATGGTATTTGAATGTCTAGCTTTGAGTATCAGGCAATAATTTAAAATTACATCATTTGTATTGATTTTCCTAACGAGGGTTGCACTCTTTGGTATAAAATTTGACCTGTAGGAAGCAAATGCATTTTAATGCTTTTAAAAAGTTATTTTAATGCTGTTTTAAGCCTTCTATAGCATTATTTTATGTTCCATACAATAAACGCATTCGATTATGCCTAATTACCATTTTGAAGAGCGTCGAAGAAAAATAAAAAGCTTAAAAGATTAATAATGTTCGGGGGGGATTAACCTGCTATAGAAAAGAGGCACAAGGTTGGCTTTATTCAAATTGTGTATCATTTACGTTTAAGGAACGCAATATTGATATATACTTTATTAATTTTTAAGGTCACAAATTAAAACTTGAAAATGTTCAGTGTACTTTTAGGTAGTATCTTAATATTAGCCAAAGTAAGTAAAATCATTCCCCATGTTCCTCCTAGATCTACTAAAATAACAAACTAAGATGACGGCAAGTTTAAGCACTGTTCTTTAATAACCTGGCACATGCAATTGACTTTTAAATAAAAAATGTTTTACCGTTACATCGTCACACGTAATACCCAATCTGGTTCGTCAATGCGAATAAATGATTGTCAAACTCAATCACTAAATTATTTTTTGTTATGATACTTAGTAAGGGAATATGTTAATGACAATAAGTTAATTACCTTTGAAAAGAGGAGCAGACCTACAATTGCTTTAGGCAAACCTATGGTTTTAGTAAAAGACAGTTTCAGAAATGATTTAATTTAGAAAAGTCACAATGACTATCAATGCAAATCTCGCTCTGGCATGTTTCGGCCGTATTGGTATTTAATTACCACGCACCTGACGTAAGTGTTTCTCCTGATGTGAGTGAGAAGAGCTTGTCTCTTCAACATTGTTTCTGCATATTTGTGTTTCATGTCCATTCTTCTGGTTTCATAAATAATCTTAACTTAAAACTGATGAGATCCATGACAAGTTACAAAGGTAATTGTGTGTAATGCTTAAAAAAGATAAAACAAACACCCTAAGAAGCATTGACGACAGTTAGCTTCAGAAAAAATGCCGAATTAGGAAGCAGAGAAGACCTACAAATGATACTCTGATTTTAATCTCTGCTCTGTTGTAATGGAATGCTACATTTGAGCCGATCAATAATTAATAATCGACCATAATCACTCGTTTTCAATAAGTTGTGATTCTACGGCAATCTCTTAGGTTTCTTTTTCAAATCAGTTAAAGTGTGTGTGGGAATGTTTGGTAGAACGGAGATGACAGAATTATCATTTGTGTTTTTTATAAAACCTAATTTATAAATAATGCAAACCGTTTAGCCGTAACCCATTTCGCTAAATAGATCACATCGATTATGTGGAATAAAATATTTACGTGTTTCTGCGCTTGCACTTGCTTACACTAACGAAAAATAAGTCAGAGATTAAGGCTGCTAATTGTACAATAAAGTATGCTTTTATACTAAAACTTATGCCAGAAGGAGAGCAGAACCACGGAGGCATGCCCATACCATACATAAATAGATTTACAACTGTTTGTCTAAAGTTATATATTCTCTCATATGAAGTTCTAAAGATTATTAGCTGCATTATTCCAGAACCCATCTTGTCAATTGGTTTTATTGCAGAGAATTACCAGTAAACGTATTTAGGGCCATCATAACCTAAAAATTCCTGCATCTGCTAACGTTAAAGTCTGTAAGCATTATTAACCTAAGATTGTTCATTTGTATACTTTTATCTAAAACTTATTAATATTTTAATCATTTTTATACAGATTTTTCCTATCTTCTTTCCAACAATTTATTCGTTATATGTTATCTTCAGTAAAGAGAACAATTTTTTCATGGATCTGGTAAGATGACTATTCATATTTTCATTATAAAATGCAAAATACACTTAACTGTCCATTTATATTACATATAGACTAATTGCCTTGTCTGTACTGGAAAATGGTAACGTGTGCAATTTACTGCCTCTAGAAACCTAGGCTGTATTAGGTGTTTGATGGACTTCAAAACCTGCCATTTGCATATACTTGTTACGCATAGTATTGTGGCGGCCTCCACTAGCTAACCTGTCTAGATATCTAGTTTATATCACGTTCTCAGGCTCACGCAAAGCCTGCTAAAACAGCTATTGGACACCACATTACAAATCGAGTTGTATGAGTCATGTCACCTTTGTTTCTTTTCCCTATAAACCCTCGAGTGCACAACTCATAATACACACATTCCCAATATACCTGCCAGTTCGAACATCATCTCTTATCTCCCTCTGGTACAGAAACCATATTATTGCTGGCACTTATAACCGCAACAATAGATCTTAAATGACAAGAATGTGTTACAATAAAAATTGCAAATTGGGCATTGAATAAGTGTTCAAAGCTTCGCTTCTTCTTTAGCTATTCTTTCAGCATTGCTGTCTAAAATGCGATGAGAGATTAAGGCAAATATCTTATCATTCAAAAATTTAGTCACATGCTATAGAAATCCACGAGCGGATAGCAGATACTGCTTCGATATTTAAGGGAATTTAAGGGAAAATCGTTTGTTCTAAACGGACAAGAAAACTTACCTTCCGTGAACGAATGCTGGCGCGGCTGCTACTTGGCCATTTAATTGTTAAGTTACCTCTCGCTCCTATTCCCAGGTAATTTGACAATTTCCATTATTTAGAAAATCCTTTTAACAATTGCCTCAACACTAAAATTAGACATCCGATTACGAGATATAGGGATTGAAAATAGGTTTTTGCGTTAAAAATTTGCGTTGTGAAATAAACACTCAAAACTCCATTAGAAATACTAAAAATCAAATATTTTAGTATCAGTTTAATGTATGATCATCTCGACCTTGTGTCAATTCTTGCGGCAAAATTCTCAGTGGTGTTCACCAAAAATAGTATGAAAGTGCCTGAATGCCTAAAGTTATCACTCCTATTGTGAGAAACGTTGCCCGTTTGATTAGGCAAGCAATCAGGAATTGTTTACCTTCAAATTAATGTTTAATGGTATTTTTCGAAAAATAAATATCATGCAATTTACGTTTCATGAAAACTATTAACTGCAAAAAGACGGGTTTGCTTCTGCCAAAATATATACCTTAATTAAAAATTGTTGGTTTTTAGCCGTTTCTTTTTTAAAAAAAATTAAGAATTTTCATTTATTTAATGAGAAATAAGGGTGTGAAGTTGACGTTTGTTACTTTAAGTGTCACGACTTCTGGTAACTCAAACACCTTATATAGGTATCAGTAGATGGATTTTGCATACATTATTGAAGGCTTGCATATGATAATTTATGATTAGGTATTTCGATGCACATGTTGCGTTGGTTTTGCTCTACTTCTGTCGTGGTTTAGATCCATTTTATTTACTTGGAATGCAACTATCGGCCTGAACCTCTAAATAATTAATCATATCAAATAAATAAATAAAAATATAAACTTTTAATTGAAGTATAAGTTAAAAGTTTATGGAATATTAATAATATGAATTGCTCCAGTCAACAAAAATTGAATTATTTTACAGCAGTATCGGAATCAAATGCACAATTGAACAGGATATAAAAAAATTAAATAACCAAATAAAATAGCGACTTTCCAACCTCGTAATTTTCACAGCTGTAAGAAAAGATAAACCACAAATGCGCATAAACTATCGATCGTGAGAGGAGAAATGGGCTTCAATCAAACCATTTTATGGGCTCAAATGAAGCACACTTTCGCATAATAATCACTTAGATGAAATCCAGGTAACATGTTTAATCTCCTCTGCCTCATAATTGGGTGTCTCTGTAAGGTAAGTGTTGTCGATGATTTTCTCGGCGTTTGCTTTAGATTTCCATCAAACATAGCGCATAATTACCTTGTAAAATCTAGCGAATCTCTTTAAATCGTTTAAGTTAAGTTTGCTTGGATAAGCAAAGGAATGACAACTTTAAAGAAACAAAGATGATGTTGGAGAGACAATGCATCCTGATAAAGAACTTAGAATGAAAATAAAGCCCCAAGACAGTGTAACAGATGTAGGAAAGCATTTATTTGAATTTTTAATTCTTTAATTTATTGTTATTTTTATGATTTGACCAGAAGTTTGTTTAAAATTAATCGAATCTTAAAGGAATGGCACAACTTTGGAGAAACAAAAATGATGTTGGGGAGACAATGCATCCTGATTAAGACCCTTTATTAGCGTGAAAATAAAGCCACAACACAGTGTAACAGATTTAGGAACCTATTTGTTTGAGTATTTAGGTCATTAATCTATTGTTATTTTTATTATTTGACCAGAAATTTGTTCAAAATTAGTCGAATTTTAAAGTTCACTTAAGACGGGTTAATGATAAACATGTTTAAATACAATTTTTACTTAAGGTTCTATGGCGACCAATTTTTAACTACGTTGCTATTTTAAATATTTAGTTTTTTCTTCGAAAGATTATAAAGCAATTACTAATTAAAATATTAAGTAGAGGTGATTGTAAAGGAAACTTTCACCTAAGTCAACAAATTGAAAAATCAAGAAACACTAGAAATGTTATCAAAATGCAATTTAAAAAGAAAAGATCACAAATCATCTGAAGATGCACTTATGATGAAGTATCTTTATTCTATAACGCTAATATAGGGATTAATAAGGCTCCATCTATGTTATATTCTCTCCAGCAAACCCTCTTAACTCACATTCGGAGTTATTATGTTTCCAATGCAGATGAACTCGACCAAAAATTTCGTTACCAGATTCAAATTTGAGCTAGAAGTTTCCAATTTTCATTGCAGTTTTGTTGGTTTAAGTTTAAACTCTAATCAATTGATCTACATGTTGGTCTTGAGGAGTTCATTAAATAGAAAAAAATAAGTGCGTATTTTTCCAGGGTTGTCTTTAAATAACACATTTTTTCAATATGTTCGCTCCATATAAATGGTCTTAGTTAATTAATTATTAAATATAAATTGGCGAAAAATTTATAGTTTCCATTTCAGTTTCGTAGAATTAACTTTAAACTCTAATAAATTATTCTAAACGTTAGTCTTGACTAGTTCATGGTTTTCAGGGTTTGTCTATAATTAAAATATTTTTTTCCATTAATTTAGCTTTATTCGGACGATCTTATTGAATAGTTTTACTCTCTGTTAAAGAAAACTTTATTTCACTTTTGTTCGAAGATGAAAGCTTATCAATGGTTGAGATTCAAGAACGTTCATTGTATCTCTGATGCATAGTAGGATTAAGGAATTGCGTTTCAAAAATTCACGATATTGCTCAATACGTTTCATTGAGTTTAAAAGGAAAATGAAAGGAGAGTTTATCTCTTAATTGTTGATATGTCATTTTCAAGGTAGCATTTCTTTTTTTAGTTTAGAATGTAGAAAACTCATTCACATAGAACAATATGGATAGTTGTGATCAGTTATTCAATGCCAGTTTTGCTATTATTGAATTTACAACGCGATCGTGCAATTTAAGAATAATAAATTGGAAATTTTGGCTAAAACTACACACGTTCTAATTTATTAGAATTCTTAGCATGGATCAACATCTGGGGGCTGCCGGCATCCAGGTACACGGTCGTCTCTCCTCAGCTCCATCGCCACCACCGCCGCCGGCACCACCTACTGGGGGGATCCTGTGGGAGAACAGAACCAGATGACCCCAGGACAGAGCTCCGCCTCAGCCCTGGATGCTCTCTATTTGACAATAGCCGCCGCCATTGCCAAAGCCAACGCAAAGACCAACTCCCGACCGCGACATGGAGCTGCTGCTGTGAAAAAAAACTTCCAGGTCTGCAGGAGAGCATCCTGAGTCTTGCCGTCCCTAGTGGCTTCTGGAAGCCCTCACTATCCAACCTAGGCCTTAGTGGCTGCTTCTCTGAGTGCTGCGGGTGACCGGGATGGTGTCAATCAGGCCGATGCTTGCGGCTGTGCGCAACACCAAAAGTGAAGCCGCGATGGCCGCTGCCGCTGAAGCTTCGATGATGGTCTGGCCATCAAACCACCACAGCCAACACCTGGCGGCCTCCCACCAACGCCATCGTCATCACCAGGCAATCGTCGCACTACCGTCCCTCACGCTTCAACTAGGGGTGTTCGCAAGAACAAATTGAAACCCAGTTCCAAGGCTGCTTCTTCGGCTGCTGTAAAGGTGTTCAAGGACAAAGTCGCTGCTGCCGGCTTCCGATGATCTGGCGATCTTAAGGAGTAATCACAGGAAAAGACATGGCTTGTTGACCTCATTTGCTAGTCTGATACAACCGTGGTAGCGTTAAGAATGACAAATCCTGCGTAGCAACTTCTATCGCTGCCACAGATACTGATTTCCTTATGAGAGTAATCAGTAGCATTATTTAAGTAAAACAGTTTTTGGTAAATGTAAATGCTTAAGTAGTTGGAAATCAGCAGTCTGTACTATCACCTTTGGAAGAATGCAAATACGTGTACTTGTAGCTTTTATGCGCTGTGCTGATGTAGGTATTTGTTCAAGGACAGGACTTTAACTACACGAATCAATTCAAAATCACTTAGAAACAATTTGTGCCGCATCACCAGAATTAGTGTACACAAATCCGTATGGCAGCGTGCAAGCAAGACCTCATTCATTAAGTGCTGGTCCTTTTTCCTAATTCACGTTTATACTTCCATCCTCGGTTCTCTCTTACCTGGAAAGTGTTTAGAAGATCTTTAGAGTGACATTCACTTCATACCGGATTTTGCATTGATCCTTTTCGTTCGGAAAACAGCAAAAAAAGCAGATGCATTATATATTTAGGTATGCATTATTTAATGTTGATAACGAAATACAATTCGGACTCCCCATGAGCATGCGTTTCAACAATGCATTTTTTCCTAATTTTATAATGCTGCATTTTATTTACTGTGAAGTATGTTTTGGACATTCTTAATGAATAATTTTAAAAACCATCGTGTAACATTCATTCATCACATAATTTTAATGTTCAAAATTAATAGTTTATGGAACTGGTATTGAATTTATCTAGGAAAAATGCACTCAGCCTTTAGAATGTTGCGTATGTATTGAATTACTATGAGACATGGCTATGTTATTGGAATAAGTCCTAGTAAACTGCACGATTGATATTTTCACCCCTTGAATCCAGTGACAAATACAGAGAAAGATATGTGCGTTTTCCAAAGATGTTTTGACAGAAAAGGACAATTTGCCAAAGTTGCCAGTGATAGTGAACCTTCGTTAGGCAGTTTGTGTGCCTTTGTTTATGCAAGGTTAATATAACTTTTGAATAAAGCCATAACGAAATTGCGGTAACTCGTTTCATAAATCATAGTGACTGAACTTATATCAATGAAACTCATGTGGTGTGTGTGCACACATTGCTGCCGCAGCCTACCTCCATGGACTAATAGCAACTAAAAACCATTAATAGAAAAAAGTCGTAGTTGGTTCATTAACACACAGGCACTACTTTATTAAATGAGTAGGTCTAGTTAGCACTTTCAATCAATTTTAAGAAACTTGGCCCATTGTTGTTACGAGGATTAATAATTGTGTCAAGAACTGTCAAATGTTTTGTTCTTAATAACAGAACAATATACTAATTGACGACACTTCTGTTCGGTACAAATGCATTAAAAATAGGCAAGTGTTGATGTAAAATGAGCCGACATCAGCATTAAGTACAAATCTGTATGTTTGATCTGATTTAGTTTAAATTCATAAAACGGAGGACACTTTAAATTTTGATTCTTTGTTATCTTTGTAATGCCAGATAAATTACTTGAAGTAATTTGATGAAATCAGCTTTATAGGGCATATATCAAATTGGAAAAGCTAGCATAATTCTGAACAATTTTGATGGCTCAACGTTGCTAGGCAAAATAACTTAGCATTTTTTTCTCTTAATGGGAAGATATAACAATTTTTCCATATAAGAATCAAACGTTATCGAGGGTTGTTGAGCATGCATAATAGGGCAAGGAAAATTACTTCTGTTTGAGCAGAATCATGATATTTTATAACTGAAATTCATCATTTGTTTACGACTGGATTATCGATTTTAAGGATAAAATTAGTGTCTGCCGCAAAATATAACGCACATAATTTCTTGTACGGGCCATCGAAATATTTGTGGCACCTGGGAGGTGCTTAACTGAGTACTTTAAAAGGAACGGTATTTTGTAATCCGAAGTGAAAATTGGAGCGATTTAAACAAACTGGAAACGAATATGCATTTATCCCAATCTTCGTCAAATTCTCAATTTTGGTATAAAGCACCTGAGACCATTAAGAGCACCCTGGTAATATTGGAACAATGTGAGATGGTCACAGATATTGGGAAAACCCATTTAAAGAAAATAATTCTTAGCCATTCACAGTCAAACCGTGTTGCTAGGCAACCATAAGGCTGCTTCTTTCCAAAAGGTGATGATTCTTAGCAAAAATAGAGTCACTTTCAGATTTTACCGAAAAAATGACCTGAAGTTAGGTAAGGCTTCGTAATTGCTATGGTAATAAGATGAGTAATCATGAAGCACCCAAAATAGTGGTTTCCACGACCAGATTTTCAGTGTCGGTCGGGTAACCTTTCCTTTTCAAATTTAATTTACGGGCGACTGCTCGTGGCTGCCTGAAATTACTCACTTATTTAAGAACAGATTTCTTCATGAAAATGCTCTAATGAGTCTGGTTATTTTTAGACGAAATAAATTTCTTTAAATAAATTTCAACACCTCCAAGACAAATACTGACTCATCCTCAGGTTGTCCATAAGTCACAGTGGTGCATATAAAGTGCTTCATGCTCTATAATAATGCCTGAAGTATAAGCAGGAGTCGATCTCATCAAGCTTCGTGCAGTGCCCACATCTGTGGGTCAACTCATGCCACTCTGGGCTGACAACATTGGAATTGTTGCAGAAATTAGAGTTGCATTTACCTTTGTCAAATTTAGACATAAGTATCTCTATTGTGAAATGTTTGCTTAACTGTTCCCAATAAAATATCAATTTTAGCGATGTTTTCTGTTTACTGCAGGTGTCGTGTAAATAGCCTCTAAAAGCATGCTTTATGATAAAAATCTCGTTACCATAGCAACACAGCCCTAGGATCAATACATGCTTCTAATAAACCACGAGTAATGATCCTTAGGTCCATAATGCATAATTTTGAATCTATGACACTACTAGTATTTTTCTATGAATGATTTTTTGGTGATTTGCCTTAAAATTTTCATCGGAATAAAGGCAACCGTTTAGATTTAGCGTTAATTCCCAGAGTTTTCCAATGGTCTCATGTTGGTTTGCTCATAGGGCGCAGAGGCTCTCCTAGAGCTCAATATACATCTTAGTAAGAAATATATGCATAGATTAGTCTAATATCAACATTTCGCTTGAAATGAGGGACAAATTCGCCAAGCCTTATAATAATAATAAAGTGGCGTTGCTTAACTTGCTTTTTGATGATAATCACTAATTAATTAATTTTATTATAATTATGCCAGTTAGCACCTATAAAATTACCACGACATAATGAACCAGTAGCATTAATAAAAGAGATAAAGCGAGATTCCTGATAACCATGCAGTCCCCTTGGCAAGAACACGAGATTTCCAAGCTAAGGTCAACACCCACTCTTCTTAAAAAGCAATGAACCATGAGCAATGGACCATCAGGTCCTTCGTGCGAAAGGCTTATATTTAAATTTTGGTTATTTTCGAAGACTAATTCACAAGGTGTATGAAAAAAAGATGCAAACATTCTGATTTCAAGGTAAGTTCTCCTTTGGCTCACACTGACCTCATCTTCGGGATGCTCATCAGGCGCCGTGGCTCACATAAAGCACCCCTCAACTCGAACAGAATTGCAAAGAGATTCAATTCCTGATAATATTGAGGCAGAAATGAGGAAAAGATTTGAAAAAGGATCAAAAGATTAAAGTGACACCTACCCCGGTGACACGGTATCCGAAATGAATATATAATTTGAAACGATTATAAACGCATTACCAACAACTAAGATATCACATCCTATTTCCTAAAATGCTGATTAGGATTCTTCCAGATTTCCCGTCATCTCACCTTTGGGTTGCATTAAGTACTCAAGCAAATCAAATTTGTATTCACTTTGTGATTTTTCGGTGGATTCAGAGCATATTGCTTACAAGCTGACGTTAATTACACATGCCAGAGTGGCTTTAATCAATTGCTGCAGTTGTACATGGCTTCAGCATTTGATTCAATTTGCGGTTAAAATACTACATTCCACTATCCACTGGTCCTATCGAAAAAAACATTCACACAATGCGAAACGAACTGTTCATCAGCTGAATCCAACCACAATTTCGCTCGATAAGCACCGGAATTTTGCAACCTGAAAATAGCTCAGGTCTTGAAGGCGAATCCGGCCCATTACATACTCAGGACACTATTTACATTTAATGCAAAGTGGGCGGTTCATTCACTGGTAGTCGTGCGCAGAGCAGCAACATCCTTTCTTCCTTTCTCTCGCTCTCCGATTCTTAAACCAGTTATCCTACTCGTCTTTTCGAAGTCCCAAACGCTCAGCAAACTTTTGGCGCGTTTCCAAATCCGGGCGGTGGTCGCTTCCGAATTCGTACTCGGGCCAGTCGTTGGGCGTCCGCGAATACTGCACGCCATTACCACGCCTTGTGAACTAAATTAGCCAAATACGCAACGACAACAAATTCAGCTACTAAGAGATTATTAATCAAAAGGGTAAAATTTTCCAAGGTGAGTGAAGTTGATTTCTAGTCAGATAAATGTATAAAAATATGGCGTTTTTATCTTTCGGATTGCATGGACCACCCTGTTCCCGGATTGCTGTCATGGGCAGCGATTGACGTCATGGTCACCTCATTGGAACCACTGAGCGCTAACTCCGTAATGGGCTGAGTGTTTGAGTAATACACATTCAGCTGGTCAAATGAGGCTGGTGCTGTTCTGATCTGACGAGGCCTGGTGAGGACCTTTTGACAACCTGATGCGCTCCATTGGGAAGCGTTCGTCCCTAACCCGATTTACCAAATTCGAGTGTCTGCGCCGCTTGATTGTCTGATTTGGATGTTGACTTCCTCCAAGGAAGGAAGGCATATTTAGGTAAATTGTATAAATTATTCCCTTTCTGATTCCATACGCATTTGTAAGGCATTTCTTACAGTGATCAATCCGTACGCTAATATTTTGATCATAAACTGCACAGTAGTTTTCCAGGACCCTTGCCTAAAATGGCAAATGTTTTTTATTAAGTAATCTTTTCAGTAAAGTTTTTCAATTCATTTCATTAGAATAGACTTACGTGGCTATTCATAGTCGATCGCGAATGAGCCAAATCGCAGTGATTCAAGGCCATTTCCTGCTGCTTGCTGACGTCCTACAGACCAATGTGCAGTGGATTTGGGAAGAACTGATATCAAATGAATCCTCTTATAAAAGAAACACTCGCCCGTTTACCTGACAAGTGTTCCAACCAATTGGGTGGATGTTAGCTGTATGAGGATGACAAAATTCATTTCCCCAATTTTCGACTTCCAGTGCTTCGTCGCCCCTGAAATCCACCAAGTTTGCCTCTGGATTGCAGTAGTATTCTGGAATTCCGGCAAACCTCCCAGTGGCGCTGGAGTGGTTCGGAAATTGCTGGTAGACGGAAGAGCTCCCAGCAGTACAACCTCCTCCGCTTCGGCAACTACGAAGGCAAGGTTCCTCCAAGCCTTCTTCTGCCTGAAATAATGAGTAATTACAATAACGGGGATTAATAAAATACATTTGAGATGATGCTGCATTTGGGTTCTTTATGTTGGAGGACTTTGCTTGTTGGAAATATGGCCTTGTGTGCTGTCTGCCAAGTGAGTCCATCGCAGTTTGATTTGAGTCTTTCCAGTCTTCTGGGACAATCGCTTTTGCAGACGATGTACTTTCGAATTGTTCCTGATCATAATCCATCTCTGTTTGGGCTAAAGTAGAATAAACAAATGAGAGAGTGAATATTTGAGAAGCCAACACACACTAAAATGTAAACAAGTTTCAACCGAAGTGTCTTCATTCAAACCAGCCATACCTAACTACTATGAAGATGTTGAAGAAAATCTAACCCGTTTCTTGGCTTCGTCTAATCAATGGGCTTCGGAAATATACAAGTTGACCTCAGTTAGTGAGTAGGCTGTGGTTGCTATGGTGACAAGATGGTTATCACAATGCACGCTTCTCCGAGATGACCCCTAGGCTTGCAATATCTAATTCAATCATTAGCCATTTTTGTGTTACGTTTCAAATTTCGTTTCATTAACTTCACTCAAACAAAGTTGCGAGGCGATTATGACTTCCTGTTTTTAATTTTATACCTCAGCTAATGTATTTAGTGGCCTCGCAGACATGTTGACGTAGTGTTAAGCTCACTGCATTCCTCAGTAACTTTTTCTTGTTACAGATCCAATTTATTGAACATTTGATCCTTGCAAGCTTTCTCTTTTTCTGTACATCAATCTTTCTCAACAGGAGTGAAGAATGGTTGTTTGGAACAGAGCAGTGTATGTGTTACCTTTCACTCACAGAATCCGTAGATGTATTTAAAACCACACGGTCTCCTCTGAACCCTGAAGTGTAAGTATTATTGTTCAGCTGCGACGAAAATGAGGCCCTCGTTACGGCCAAAATCATGCTAACGAGACATCAATGCAACCTTTTCATTTTACTGAAATATCGACACCAGTTTCTGTTGTGCCGAATCAGTGATTTTAGGAACCTTTAAATTTTCAACAAGTTAAACATGATCTTTGAACTGTTTTATATTTTTATAAATTAATTGTGATTAAATTTATTGTGGACATAAGTTTCAGCAAATTCAAAATTGGTGAATCGTGATTTTTAATCACGTTCCGAGTAAATGTCGTTTCAAAAAGTTCTATTAAAAGATAAAAAACCGGGAAGACACGCGTGTGTATGAATGGCCTAGAGGTGTTTGTACGACTGAAAATGACTTAAATTTAACAAAAGTTAATTTATCTCATTTTTAAACTCGTTTCCGATTATCGAAACAATCGAGAAAGGACGCCACGACAGATGGCTTTATTTCAAGAATTTACTGGGGGATTTGATTTCTGTTTATAATACATTTATGAAGGCCACTATGTGTTATAAGTGACTCGAAGACAGATTCCATCGAAAAAATGACCTCACTCAGTGAAGGTCATGCGGTTGCTATGCTGATAAGATGTGTACCATAATGCAACCATAAAAGGGGCTTCCACGGCAATCCTCTCCTCATCGGTAAAATTTACTCAAAGCAGTAACATAAGAGTAACAATAATAAAAAAGCTAAAACGAGCTTAGTGATAACCATCCAGTAGCCTTAGCATCTGCGTGTGATTTGCGAACCCAGGTCGGCACCTACCTAGGAGCAATGCATCATCGGAACCATCATACTACAGAAATTCTGGTATTTGACGAATTTCGGGAGTGCAAGGTTCACGGTGCGTTTTTCAAAATAAAGATACAAAAAATCCGAATTCGAAGTACATCACCCTTTGGCTTATAATGACCTCATCTTTGGGTTGCTCATAAGGTGCGGTGGTTCACATAAGGCACACCTCCACCTGAATTGCAGAATTACAAAGACCACTTGTACGTGGTAAATCTTGAATAGCTTCGTCAAAAAACCAGGTACACCCTGGACTTGGGCACCAATCAATATGTATATATATTTATATTTAAATTTATTTGTAGGTTATTGGTGATAAAATTAATGGCTTCGTGGGGTTGGCCATTACACATGTTATGGATTGAAAAAATTCACCAGAGAAGTGATTTCAGTATTTTCAGAGTCCCATTCAAATAGCCGGTTTAAGTTCCGGGTTTCCATAAAACTACTTCAATTGTGCTGTCGTTTAACAGAGGCTTTTACATTTCATTTCATGGCAACAGAGCTAATTCATGCACAATATTCCATTAGTCAAATTCCACAATAAGCTAAGAGGAAGAATCGCTAACGACGATTCATTTTGAATATCCCTATAGTGTTACGATGACCACCACCGCAATTCCCGCATCTATTCATTCTCTAATGCCTCGCAGACGCTTAGAAAGAAAGCATCGAACCTCACTCTGACTCGATTGCATGAGAGGTAATAAACCTCAGAAAAGAGTTATATGAAAATATATTTTTGTGTCATAAATATTGCAATTCTATACCAGACTAGAAATGCAAAAGCAGTTTGGGTCTTCCTGTACCGATTGGGCTATTATAAAATGGAAAGCAAAATTATAGTGTCTCGCTGATTTGCCTGTCTTTCAAATTGATGCTCTTTTGAGTCAGTCAAATTTACTGCCGTCGGAGCGACATTACACTGCACTATGTTTAAGATTTTTATACTGCATCTGCTTCCATTCTAGGTACTACTCAGTGGTTCTTGGTAAGCCCGTTTATTCAAATTTAACAGTAACCCTTTTACAATGCTTGTAGGAATCTTATTCCTTTTGAAATGGCCATTTTAAATTCGCTTTTGTGCATTTGCTTTATAATAAACAGATTCAGCTGTGCAAAAAACATAAGTAAGCAACTTTCATTAATCAAATTTATAAGTAAAATTATTATTTATTTTGGAAAAAGTCTTCGAGTATTCTAATCTATCTGGATGCTAATGGCAAAAAGATACTATTTATGCAATACTGAAATCAATCAAAATTTCCATTTTTAAAAACATATTCTTAGATCATACCCAGTGTTAGAGTCTAATCAGACATTTTCTGAGTAAAACATTATTTAATATTTTGCTGGTGTGGATCAACAACGACGCTTTAAATGGCAGTCGTTAAAACGACGATTTGTAGTGAATCGTGTGAAATATACTGGAATAATATTCTCCTTCTAGAAACTGCCAACATAGAAGTTTTCAAAATTGTGCTCTCGTTTTGAATAAAAACATTCTTTGGAATACTCGTGTATCATTGCTTACTTACTGGTCTTCAAATTCAAAATTGCCCAACAAAATAGCTTTGATTAAATGATGAAACTGTTTCTGTTAAATTGAGATTTTGTTTAAAATATATTTTGCTTAGTTTCTTGGGAGCCTCATGCTGGTTTTTTATGCTTTTATTCTGTTAGCGTTGCATGTGGTTTGAACTCCTGTTAACGATGTTACTAGATAGTGCTGCGAGAGACGATGCGGAGCACTATCTACGTAGGCCTTCAAATTTTGGTGACTGGTATCTGCAGTATCCACCCCAAAAAGAGTAATTATAGCTAAGCGCAGCATCGCTATGCTAGCTCACTATTTCTTTACCATAAAAAGCGGACGCATCAAAACGACATGCAAAATTGTTCTCTCTCAGTAAAATTTAAGTAGAGCCAAATGATTGACAAGAGAAAATATCAGTAACTTCCAATTCAAAAAATATATGAGGTAGAAGTTGCTGAAAACGTAGAAGCCATTAAGTGCATTAAGTCGTATCTTTCTGAATCAATTTTCCCTTTATGATTTTTCATTCAATTTTACATGTAAGTGTATTATTTTGTAATATAAGCTTATCATTATAAAAAACCGCGGTGTTGTTATTGTGTAGTTTGATTCCAAGATATAACCATTTAACTATACTCCACTTGTTAAGAACAACGTTACAATTATTAATGCTAAAGATCCAAATTAAAAAAGTAATAAATTTTTAATTTGTCGCTTGATGGCATATTAACTATACTATTCTGCTGGGCACAACTGATTTATTATCAAAATAGAAATATTGATCATTTAAAAAATTGGCAGGGGTAATAAACCAGTGATATTATGAATTATTTCAAAACCTAAAGCATCGACGTATTTTACGTAAACTGCCTTATAAGTTTCTTCAAACTTAAGGTAATCATACAAAGATAATGTTTGGTCCGAGAGTACCAATGCATTTTGTCATTGTGGTGTAAGCTCCATGGTTTCACCCTAGAGTAACAAAAACAATAAAGGAGTTCAGCAACACAAAACCTTTTTTAAAGATAATAAGTTAATATTGCAATTTTATATTTTCTTTTAAATAACTTCCATGTATTTCATACAGACATTTGTAATTTATGGTAAACAAAAATAGAAGTCAAACGAAGGTAATACAGTTTTTAATAAACTTTTTTAAATATATAAACAATTTCTGATAAAGGTTGCTTCAATTTTTTTATTTTATATATTCATTTTAATCTTGTTTTAAATCTTGTTATACTGTGTTATTATTATCCAGACTAATAGAGCTAACAGATAAATCGCTCTCATATCTGTGAGCGTTCGCCTTTGATGGGTGTTTAAAATACCAAACCCGAAGTGGCGACCTTGGGTATAACGTGAGAACCGCTCGAAAAACATCACCATCTCTTTAAACAAACACATATAATATGCAAGGTAGGGGATAACTTCCTTTTATAAATTCAATCGAAATTCGGCCTAAAATATTATTCTGCAGAACGTTATCAATAACATTCATATATTTTCCCTAACGTATTGGCACTTATTTGATTGAATTCATGAAAGAAGAGCCAAAATGTAGAATGAGTTTAGCGATTTTATTAGGTCTCATTTAACCTACACAGTTGTTTAAGTTGAAGTGAAATGTGGTTGACCATTCAGGATTTTATAGGCCATATTCTAACTCTATTGGATTTTGCTAGATTCTGAAGTATTTAAGTACACAGTGGTGATAGAATAAAAGTGGAGCAGACAATGAGGTCGAATGTTCGATTTAGAAGACGTTTATGGTCTGTCTCTCGAATTAAACACAAATTATTACCAAATGGTTGCTGTTTTACCAGCAGTCGTCTAAGATGTTTTGTTTATATCAGTAGTTTTAAATAAAACTGTAAATATTAATAAATTGATTTTAAGTGTTATTAAAATTAAAGGGTTTAGATATCTTTCAATCGCTGTTCGAGTTATTGACCCTGGGTCTCTAGTTATATACTCTAGCAACATATATATGTTCGGTTTATGTTTCTTTGACAGACATACACTAATCGGAAGTTGTAGGCAATATTCTTAAAGTAAATTATAATAAAAGCGAAAGCTTTACAACTTTATGCTGGTTAAATTAACCAGTATTCCAGTCTGCTAGCAGTTTTAGTAGGAAAGAGAGAGAATTTATTCGGGATTAAAACTACGCTGACATTAACTATTGGATTTGCAACTCCCAAACTACCCGTATCTTCATTTTAAAATCTCTTATTTTGCTGAATATGAGGCTTTTTTCGCTTAACATTAGGTGGTTAAATTTATATCTCAAGGCTATTTAAATGACAAAAATAATATAATACGCCCTTTCTGACATCTCAATATGCAACTTGTGTGGGTTACGCACCTAATTCGATTTCTTTTGGCCGGTCTACAATAATTCCCCATTACATATACATCCATTTCAAATTATCCAAACAACCGCGAAAGCATTCCTTGGTTCCAGGAGCTAAAAATCAAACTTTTTTTCTTTACAATGAGTATAAAACTTCCGTTGAAAGATAACCTGTCCCATTAATTAATAAAAAGGAATGGCAAGGCCTTAGTGAAATGTATGCAACAAACAATTTTCAACGTTTGTATCAAATTTATTTGTGAAGAATTAATTTGTCAATCGCTGAGATAATAAGGTAAAGGATCCAAATACAGCATCGTTGATATAGGAGATTGGACGCACAAGAATCAGGATACTTCTCCATTAAGCGGGATGTTTCCCATTAGAGTAATACTGTAATATAGAAAGTTGTATCTCAAGATCGGTATGAGTGGATTGCATGGCCTCCAACTGCACAATTTCGTGTCAAACGCAGCATTTTATGCGACTCTTCGGTAGACTGGTGCAGACTGATAATATGTGTGTTGATTTCAAAAATTGACTACTCCTCAGCACAAATATGGGTCGCCAAACAATTTGAGATCAATAAATTGACTCTGGTAAAGCTAACGAATAGACTTGAAAGAAAGACACACTGTGTAACTAATATTTCTTAACCTAAGTTCAATATAAAAGTCCTAATGAGCTTGAGTTTCCTAAAATATTAGGATTATGTTCTCCCTTAAGTGAAATGATGCAATAAGTAAAAAAATCGACATTGTTTGACATGCGACAAAACTCGATAATTGAGCAGCGACTTTTTGGTGAAGTCTCGAATAAGAATTCTAGTTAAATCTGGAAATATTGCTCTCGTATGTTATTTTTAAAGATACGTAACCACTTTTCTTTTGCTTATACAACTGCGCACTTTTAGAAGTAAAGTCAAGTTGCTCTAGATAATAATAAATTGTTTGCAGTGCCTTTCAGATCCTATAATAATTATTCTGCCATCTTTAAGGAAGTCGGTTTAATATGAAGGTGATTAACAATCGCTATTGTTGAACTTAGGACTTTTAGATAGTTTTTTTGCATGTTGAAGTAACCATTTGCTCTGTGCCTAAAGTATTGCTTTCAAAAGTTATACTTTCATTTTTAAGTGTAGCACCTTAAATGCAGTGAATTTTATGTATTTCATTTAAAGTAAAATTTTGTGTGATAAATCTGCTGATAAAGAGTTGTACACTCATTTTTAAAGTCCATATCAATTAAGTAATGCCTCGTAATTTTTTGAGTCAGTAAAAGGGAAAATTCAAAAATAAAGAGACAACTATTACAATCCCAAAGCCTCAAAGGAAAACGTTTTTAAAAACCCTAAATTTTAATTGCCTTTTACAACTAATTCAGGTAGACTGCGGTTATCTTGATGCATTACATTTTGTATTAAAAGCATGTTATTACTCAATCAACGTTTTCCTTGATTTACCGATGACTAAACGCAAATACTGTTATTACAACTTTATAATATAGAGAAAAAAATAAATTTTCAGTTATCGTTTATCCGGTCGAAGCAGTGACAATTGATGGACCATTCCTGATACATCTTTTAAATTAGACTTTTATTTAGTAAAAGTACATAGATATTCTTTGTGAATGAGATCACTTCTAATCCCAAGTACTGCAGACTACCAAAGATTAATTTCTAAAGCGCGTTTTTTTCTTGTTAACGCGACTTTGTGAAGTTCTGTCTAATTTTCTTGTAGCAAAGCAGATGTCGGATCTTTTCGGTGGGCTCGCACAATAGCCATTAACTTCAGTAAGCAGTGCTTTGACCTAAAAAATAGCTGAATCCTACAATTAGTTGATCAGCTGGCTGATTAATCATTCCCCACGCACATTATATAATCATGATAAACAGAAGCGTGCTTTATCGGAAGGGACAATATTTACGAATAAATTAAATAATAAGTGCATGAAAAATGCTTATGCAAGTATTCCTGAAACCCTCTCTTAACTCTGTTAAATGTAAACGCTTTTATTAGGCATTTGGGTTTGTAACAAATTAATTTTCGTAGTCATACTAAACATAAGCTGTTTGGGTATCAGTTATGCTTTTGTCCCTTCTGCAAAACTCGCATTGTCTTTTCAAAAATCGCCGTTTTGCTGTTACAAAAAACGTACAGTTTTCCCACTTTTATTAGCAATCAGTTAAAATATTATAACCATATATTCAATAAACATCAAAAACGTTAAGAATAGGGATACACTTTTGTGAATTTTATAAAGTCCTCTATTATTTCTGAATTTGGTAACTTTATTTGTAAGAAACGGGCAAAAACAAAAGTAGTCATAGTTCCTATTGTTTATGCAAGGGCACAAATTCAGCACGCCTTGAATAGATTTGATTTGAAATTCTCATTTTCTCGACAAATGTAGTCTGAGTAAAGGTATTACCATACAAACAACTTAAAATAATTGAAGAGTTAGCCTCAATATTAGACATTCTACCA